>NW_012194258.1:163779-181584 GCF_000504015.1 Erythranthe guttata | reverse complement strand
CATTTGAGCGAGTGTGCTTGTGCATGTTTGTTGATTTGTATTAATGTCCTAGGATTGTAGTTTGCGTTTTCATGATCTTTTTTGCGAATGCACTTTTGTGTGAGTACTTTTGTGCATGCCTTTGTATACTTACTTATGTGCGTATCTTTCTAGCGACAGTATATGTGCACATTCCTCGATGCGCATTCATGTCCTCGAACTGTAGTACGTATTTTCATGATCGCGTTTTGGAATCAAATTTTGACCATGTTCGAGTTCGAATTTGGATTTTTCACGTTAGACAGTAATTGTAGCCAGCTGAAATAGCTCTCTAATGGCGCCGAAACCGGTTGATTTGGAGTCCGGATGAGAAAGTTATGCTTGACTTCGTGGACGTACACTACCAAAGTTGTTGAGGGATTCTCTCTTCTAATTTAATTTTATTTTCCTAATTGCAACTCTTTTCTTTCTCTTTGATCATTTTTGCTTCCCGGACAGCTAATTTTCGATTTGTACCTATAAGAAACCAAATCCACCAATTCAAACAGAAAAAAAATTAATCCAAAAAAAAAATCCACTTAAACTTAAACGTAAAGTTTTATTTCTACACTCCACTATACCTATTTGATCTAGTGTTTTTGCTGTTGTTTTTTGATGCGTATTAAAGTCCTAGTCTTGTAGTTCGTGTTTCTAAGAACGTTGTTGCGAATGCACTTTTGCGCATGTTTTTTTACATGTACGTTTGTGCATGTCCATTTGAGCGAGTGTACTTGTGCATGTTTGTTGATTTGTATTAATGTCCTAGGATTGTAGTTTGTGTTTTCATGATCCTTTTTGCGAATGCACTTTTGCGTGAGTACTTTTGTGCATGCCTTTGTATACTTACTTATGTGCGTATCTTTCTAGCGACAGTTTTTATGCACGTTTCTCGATGCGCATTCATGATCGCTTTTGGAATCCAATTTTCACCATGTTCGAGTACGAAATTTGGATTTTTCCCGTTAGTCAGGAATTGTAGCCAGCTGAAATAGCTTTCTAATGCCGCCGAAACCAGTTGATTTGGAGTCCGGATGAGAAAGTTATGCTCGACTTCGTGGACGTACACTACCAAAGATGTTGAGGGATTCTCTCTTCTAATTTGATTTTATTTTCCTAATTGCAACTCTTTTCTTTCTCTTTGATCATTTTTGCTTCCTGGACACCTAATTTTCGATTTGTACCTATATGATACCAAATCCACCAATTCAAACATAAAATAAATTAATCCAAAAAAAAAAAATCCACTTAAACGTAAACGTAGAGTTTTATTTCTACACTCCACTGTATCTATTTGATCTAGTGTTTGTGCTGTTGTTTGTTGATGCGTATTAAAGTCCTAGTATTGTAGTTCGTGTGTATAAGAACGTTGTTGCGAATGCACTTTTGCGCATGTTTTTTTACATGTACGTTTGTGCATGTCCATTTGAGCGAGTGTGCTTGTGCATGTTTGTTGATTTGTATTAATGTCCTAGGATTGTAGTTTGTGTTTTCATGAATCCTTTTTGCGAATGCACTTTTGCGTGAGTACTTTTGTGCATGCCTTTGTATACTTACTTATGTGCGTATCTTTCTAGCGACAGTTTTTGTGCACGTTTCTCGATGCGCATTCATGTCCACGAACTGTAGTACGTATTTTCATGATCGCTTTTGGAATCCAATTTTGACCATGTTCGAGTTCGAATTTGGATTTTTCACGTTTGACAGGAATTGTAGCCAGCTGATATAGCTCTCTTATGCCGCCAAAACTAGTTGATTTGGTCTCTGGATGAGAAAGTTATGCTCGACTTCGTGGACGTACACTACCAAACATTTTGAGGGATTCTCTTTTCTAATTCGATTTTATTTTCCTAATTGCAAATCTTTTCTTTCTCTTTCATCATTTTTGCTTCCTGGACACCTAATTTTCGATTTGTACCTATAAGATACCAAATGCACCAATTCAAACAGAAAATAAATTAATCCAAAAAAAAAAATCCACATAAACGTAAACGTAGAGTTTTATTT
This sequence comes from Erythranthe guttata, assembly GCF_000504015.1. The sequence goes on along the minus strand of NW_012194258.1, from coordinate 179,562 downwards.
CTACCCTCCACTATATCTTTTTTATCTAGTGTTTTTGCTGTTGTTTATTGATGCGTATTAAAGTCCTAGTATTGTAGTTCGTGTTTCTAAGAACGTTGTTGCGAATGCACTTTTGCGCATGTTTTTTTACATGTACGTTTGTGCATGTCCATTTGAGCGAGTGTGCTTGTGCATGTTTGTTGATTTGTATTAATGTCCTAGGATTGTAGTTTGTGTTTTCATGATCCTTTTTGCGAATGCACTTTTGCGTGAGCACTTTTGTGCATGCCATTGTATACTTATGTGCGTATCTTTCTAGCGACATTTTTTGTGCACGTTTCTCGATGCGCATTCATGTCCTCGAACTGTAGGACATATTTTCATAATCGCTTTGGGAATCAAATTTTGACCATGTTCGAGTCCGAATTTGGATTTTTCACGTTAGACAGGAAATGTAGCCAGCTGAAATAGCTTTCTAATGCCGCCGGAACCAGTTGATTTGGAGACCGGATGAGAAAGTTATGCTCGACTTCGTGGACGTACACTACCAAAGATTTTGAGTGAGTCTCTTTTCTAATTTGATTTTATTTTCCTAATTGCAACTCTTTTCTTTCTCTTTGATCATTTTTGCTTCCTGGACAGCTAATTTTCGATTTGTACCTATAAGAGACCAAATCCACCAATTCAAACAGAAAATAAATTAATCCAAAAAAAAAATCCACTTAAACGTAAACGTAAAGTTTTATTTCTACACTCCATTGTACCTATTTGATCTAGTGTTTTTGCTGTTGTTTGTTGATGCGTATTAAAGTCCTAGTCTTGTAGTTCGTGTTTATAAGAACGTTGTTGCGAAAGCACTTTTGCGCATGTTTTTTTACATGTACGTTTGTGCATGTCCATTTGAGCGAGTGTGCTTGTGCATGTTTGTTGATTTGTATTAATCTCCTAGGATTGTAGTTTGTGTTTTCATGATCCTTTTTGCGAATGCACTTTTGCGTGAGTACTTTTGTGCATGCCTTTGTATACTTACTTATGTGCGTATCTTTCTAGCGACAGTTTTTGTGCACGTTTCTCGATGCGCATTCATGTCCTCGAACTGTAGTACGAATTTTCATGATCGCTTTTGGAATTCAATTTTGACCAGGTTCGAGTCCGAATTTGGATTTTTCACGTTAGACAGGAATTGTAGCCAGCTGAAATAGCTTTCTAATGCCGCCAAAACCAGTTGATTTGGAGACCGGATGAGAAAGTTATGCTCGACTTCGTGGACGTACACTACCAAAGATTTTGAGTGAGTCTCTTTTCTAATTTGATTTTATTTTCCTAATTGCAACTCTTTTCTTTCTCTTTGATCATTTTTGCTTCCTGGACACCTAATTTTCGATTTGTACCTATATGAAACCAAATCCACCAATTCAAGCAGAAAATAAATTAATCCAAAAAAAAAATCCACTTAAACATAAACGTAGAGTTTTATTTCTACACTCCACTGTATCTATTTGATCTAGTGTTTGTGTAGTTGTTTGTTGATGCGTATTAAAGTCCTAGTATTGTAGTCCGTGCTTTTAAGAACGTTGTTGCGAATGCACTTTTGCGCATGTTTTTTTACATGTACGTTTGTGCATGTCCATTTGAGCGAGTGTGCTTGTGCATGTTTGTTGATTTGTATTAATGTCCTAGGATTGTAGTTTGTGTTTTCATGAATCCTTTTTGCGAATGCACTTTTGCGTGAGTACTTTTGTGCATGCCTTTGTATACTTACTTATGTGCGTATCTTTCTAGCGACAGTTTTTGTGCACGTTTCTCGAAGCGCATTCATGTCCTCGAACTGTAGTACGTATTTTCATGATCGCTTTTGGAATCAAATTTTGACCATGTTCGAGTTCGAATTTGGATTTTTCACGTTAGACAGTAATTGTAGCCAGCTGAAATAGCTCTCTAATGGCGCCGAAACCGGTTGATTTGGAGTCCGGATGAGAAAGTTATGCTCGACTTCGTGGACGTACACTACCAAAGCTGTTGAGGGATTCTGTCTTCTAATTTAATTTTATTTTCCTAATTGCAACTCTTTTCTTTCTCTTTGATCATTTTTGCTTCCCGGACAGCTAATTTTCGATTTGTACCTATAAGAAATCAAATCCACCAATTCAAACAGAAAAAAAATTAATCCAAAAAAAAAATCCACTTAAACTTAAACGTAAAGTTTTATTTCTACACTCCACTATACCTATTTGATCTAGTGCTTTTGCTGTTGTTTGTTGATGCGTATTAAAGTCCTAGTCTTGTAGTTCGTGTTTCTAAGAACGTTGTAGCGAATGCACTTTTGCGGATGTTTTTTTACATGTACGTTTGTGCATGTCCATTTGAGCGAGTGTACTTGTGCATGTTTGTTGATTTGTATTAATGTCCTAGGATTGTAGTTTGTGTTTTCATGATCCTTTTTGCGAATGCACTTTTGCGTGAGTACTTTTGTGCATGCCTTTGTATACTTACTTATGTGCGTATCTTTCTAGCGACAGTTTTTGTGCACGTTTCTCGATGCGCATTCATGTCCTCGAACTGTAGTACGTATTTTCATGCTTTTGGAATCCAATTGTGACCATGTTCGAGTTCAAATTTGGATTTTTCACGTTAGACATGAATTGTAGCCAGCTGAAATAGCTTTCTAATGCCGCCGAAACTAGTTGATTTGGAGTCCGGATGAGAAAGTTATGCTCGACTTCGTGGACGTACACTACCAAAGATGTTGAGGGATTCTCTCTTCTAATGTTTTATTTCTACACTCCACTATATCTTTTTTATCTAGTGTTTTTGCTGTTGTTTATTGTAGCGTATTAAAGTCCTAGTATTGTAGTTCGTGTTTTTAAGAACGTTGTTGCGAATGCACTTTTGCGCATGTTTTTTTACATGTACGTTTGTGCATGTCCATTTGAGCGAGTGTGCTTGTGCATGTTTGTTGGTTTTTATTAATGTCATAGGATTGTAGTTTGTGTTTTCATGATCCTTTTTGCGAATGCACTTTTGCGTGAGTACTTTTGTGCATGCCATTATATACTTACTTATGTGCGTATCTTTCTAGCGACATTTTTTGTGCACGTTTCTCGATGCGCATTCATGTCCTCGAACTGTAGGACGTATTTTCATGATCGCTTTGGGAATCAGATTTTGACCATGTTCGAGTCCGAATTTGGATTTTTCACGTTAGACAGGAAATGTAGCCAGCTGAAATAGCTTTCTAATGCCGCCGGAACCAGTTGATTTGGAGACCGGATGAGAAAGTTATGCTCGAGTTCGTGGACGTACACTACCAAAGATTTTGAGGGATTCTCTTTTCTAATTTGATTTTATTTTCCTAATTGCAACTCTTTTCTTTCTCTTTGATCATTTTTGCTTCCTGGACAACTAATTTTCGATTTGTACCTATAAGAGACCAAATCCACCAATTCAAATAGAAAATAAATTAATCCAAAAAAGAAATCCACTTAAACGTAAACGTAAAGTTTTATTTCTACACTCCACTGTACCTATTTGATCTAGTGTTTTTGCTGTTGTTTGTTGATGCGTATTAAAGTCCTAGTCTTGTAGTTCGTGTTTATAATAACGTTGTTGCGAATGCACTTTTGCGCATGTTTTTTTACATGTACGTTTGTGCATGTCCATTTGAGCGAGTGTGCTTGTGCATGTTTGTTGATTTGTATTAATGTCCTAGGATTGTAGTTTGTGTTTTCATGATCCTTTTTGGTGAATGCACTTTTGCGTGAGTACTTTTGTGCATGCCATTATATACTTACTTATGTGCGTATCTTTCTAGCGACATTTTTTGTGCACGTTTCTCGATGCGCATTCATGTCCTCGAACTGTAGGACGTATTTTCATGATCGCTTTGGGAATCAGATTTTGACCATGTTCGAGTCCGAATTTGGATTTTTCACGTTAGACAGGAAATGTAGCCAGCTGAAATAGCTTTCTAATGCCGCCGGAACCAGTTGATTTGGAGACCGGATGAGAAAGTTATGCTCGAGTTCGTGGACGTACACTACCAAAGATTTTGAGGGATTCTCTTTTCTAATTTGATTTTATTTTCCTAATTGCAACTCTTTTCTTTCTCTTTGATCATTTTTGCTTCCTGGACAACTAATTTTGGATTTGTACATATAAGATACCAAATCCACCAATTCAAACTGAAAATACATTAATCCAAAAATAAAATCCACTTAAACGTAAACGTAGAGTTTTATTTCTACACTCCACTGTATCTATTTGATCTAGTGTTTTTGTTGTTGTTTGTTGATGCGTATTAAAGTCCTAGTATTGTAGTTCGTGTTTATAAGAACGTTGTTGCAAATGCACTTTTGCGCATGTTTTTTTACATGTACGTTTGTGCATGTCCATTTGAGCGAGTGTGCTTGTGCATGTTTGTTGATTTGTATTAATGTGCTAGGGTTGTAGTTTGTGTTTTCATGATCCTTTTTTCGAATGCACTTTTGCGTGAGTACTTTTGTCCATGCTTTTGTAAACTTACTTTTGTGCGTATCTTTCTAGCGAGAGTTTTTGTGCACGTTTCTTGATGCGCATTCCTGTCCTCGAACTGTAGTACGTATTTTCATGATCGCTTTTGGAATCCAATTTTGACCATGTTTGAGTCCGAATTTTTATTTTTCATATTAGACAGGAATTGTAGCTAGCTGAAATAGCTTTCTAATGCCGCCAGAACCAAGTGATTTGGAGTCCGGATGAGAAAGTTATGCTCGACTTCGTGGACGTACACTACCAAAGATTTTGAGGGATTCTCTTTTCTAATTTGATTTTATTTTCCTAATTGCAACTCTTTTCTTTTTCTTTGATCATTTTTGCTTCCTAGACAGCTAATTTTCGATTTGTACCTATAAGATACCAAATCCACCAATTCAAATAGAAAATAAATTAATCCAAAAAAAAAAAAAAATCCACGTAAACGTAAATGTAGAGTTTTATTTCTACACTCCACTGTATCTATTTTATCTAGTGTTTTTGCTGTTGTTTATTGATGCGTATTAAAGTCCTAGTATTGTAGTTCGTGTTTTTAAGAATGTTGTTGCGAATGCACTTTTGAGCATGTTTTTTTACATGTACGTTTGTGCATGTCCATTTGAGCGACTGTGCTTGTGCATGTTTGTTGATTTGTGTTAATGTCCTAGGATTGTAGTTTGTGTTTTCATGATCCTTTTTGCGAATGCACTTTTGCGTGAGTACTTTTGTGCATGCTTTTGTTCACTTACTTATGTGCGTATCTTTCTAGCGAGAGTTTTTGTGCACGTTTCTCGATGCGCATTCATGTCCTCGAACTACAGTACGTATTTTCATGATCCCTTTTGGAATCCAATTTTGACCATGTTCGAGTCCGAATTTGGATTTTTCACGTTAGACAAGAATTGTAGCCAACTGAAATAGGTTTCTTATGCTGCCGAAACCAGTTGATTTGGAGTCCGGATGAGAAAGTTATGCTCGACTTCGTGGACGTACACTACCAAAGATGTTGAGGGATTGTTTCTTCTAATTTGATTTTATTTTCCTAATTGCAACTCTTTTCTTTCTCTTTGATCATTTTTGCTTCCTGGACACCTAATTTTCGATTTGTACCTATCAGATACCAAATCCACCAATTCAAACAGAATATAAATTAATCCAAAAAAAAAAAAAATCCACGTAAACGTAAACGTAGTGTTTTATTTCTACACTCCACTGTATCTATTTTATCTAGTGTTTTTGCTGTTGTTTATTGATGCGTATTAAAGTCCTAGTATTGTAGTTCGTGTTTTTAAGGACGTTGTTGCGAATGCACTTTTGCGCATGTTTCTTTACTTGTACGTTTGTGCATGTCTATTTGAGCGAGTATGCTTGTGCATGTTTGTTGATTTGTATTAATGTCCTAAGATTGTAGTTTGTGTTTTCATGATCCTTTTTGCGAATGAAATTTTGCGTGAGTACTTTTGTGCATGCTTTTATACACTTAGTTATGTGCGTATCTTTCTAGCGAGAGTTTTTGTGCACGTTTCTTGATGCGCATTCTTGTCCTCGAACTGTAGTATGTATTTTCATGATCACTTTTGGAATCCAATTTTGACCATATTCGAGTCCGAATTTGGATTTTTCACGTTAGACAGGAATTGTAGCCAGCTGAAATAACTTTCTAATGCCGCCGAAACCAGTTGATTTGGAGTCCGGATGAGAAATTTATGCTCGACTTCGTGGACGTACACTACCAAAGATGTTGAGGGATTCTCTCTTCTAATTTGATTTTATTTTCCTAATTGCAACTCTTTTCTTTCTCTTTGATCATTTTTGCTTCATGGACACCTAATTTTCGATTTGTACCTATAAGATACCAAATCAACCAATTCAAACAGAAAATAAATTAATCCAAAAAAAAAAAATCCACGTAAACGTAAACGTAGAGTTTTATTTCTACACTCAAGTGTATCATTTTTATCTAGTGTTTTTGCTGTTGTTTGTTGATGCGTATTAAAGTCCTAGTATTGTAGTTCGTGTTTTTAAGAACGTTGTTGCGAATGCATTTTTGCGCATGTTTTTTTACATGTACGTTTGTGCATGTCCATTTGAGCGAGTGTGCTTGTCCATGTTTGTTGATTTGTATTAATGTCCTAGGATTGTAGTTTGTGTTTTCATGATCCTTTTTGCGAATGCACTTTTGCGTGAGTACTTTTGTGCATGCTTTTGTACACTTAGTTATGTGCGTATCTTTCTAGCGAGAGTTTTTGTGCACGTTCCTTGTGCGCATTCATGTCCTCGAACTGTAGCACGTATTTTCATGATAACTTTTGGAATCCAATTTTGACCATATTCGAGTCCGAATTTGGATTTTTCACGTTAGACAGGAATTGTAGCGAGCTGAAATTGCTTTCTAATGCCGCCGCAACCAGTTGATTTGGAGTCCGTATGAGAAAGTTATGCTGGACTTCGTGGACGTACACTACCAAAGATGTTGAGGGATTCTCTCTTCTAATTTGATTTTATTTTCTTAATTGCAACTCTTTTCTTTCTCTTTGATCATTTTTGCTTCATGGACACCTAATTTTCGATTTGTACCTATAAGATACCAAATCAACCAATTCAAACAGAAAATAAATTAATCCAAAAAAAAAAATCCACGTAAACGTAAACGTAGAGTTTTATTTCTACACTCCAGTGTATCATTTTTATCTAGTGTTTTTGCTGTTGTTTGTTGATGCGCAATAAAGTCCTTGTATTGTAGTTCGTGTTTTTAAGAACGTTGTTGCGAATGCGTTTTTGCTCATGTTTTTTTACATGTACGTTTGTGCATGTCCATTTGAGCGAGTTTGCTTGTGCATGTTTGTTGATTTGTATTAATGTCCTAGGATTGTAGTTTGTGTTTTCATGATCCTTTTTGCGAATGCACTTTTGTGTACCATTAGTTATGTGCGTATCTTTCTAGAGAGAGTTTTTGTGCACGTTCCTTGATGCGCGCGCATTCATGTCCTCGAACTGTTGTACGTATTTTCATGATCGCTTTTGGAATCCAATTTTGACCATGTTCGAGTCCGAATTTGGATTTTTCACGTTAGACACTAAGTGTAGCCAGCTGAAATAGCTTTCTAATGCCGCCGAAACCAGTTGATTTGGAGTCCGGATGAAAAAGTTATGCTCGACTTCTTGGACGTACACTACCAATGATTTTGAGGGATTCTCTCTTCTAATTTGATTTTATTTTCTCCTAATTGCAACTCTTTTCGTTCTCTTTGATCATTTTTGCTTCCGGGACACCTAAGTTTTGATTTGTACCTATAAAATACCAAATCCACCAATTCAGACAGAAAATAAATTAATCCAAAAAAAATATCCACGTAAACGTAAACGTTGAGTTTTATTTCTACACTCCACTGTATCTATTTTATCTAGTGTTTTTGCTGTTGTTTATTGATGCGTATTAAAGTTCTAGTATTGTAGTTCGTGTTTTTAAGAACGTTGTTGCGAATGCACTTTTGTGCATGTTTTTTTCTATGTACGTTTGTGCATGTCCATTTGAGCGAGTATGCTTGTGCATGTTTGTTGATTTGTATTAATGTCCTAGGATTGTGATTTGTGTTTTCATGATCCTTTTTGCGAATGAACTTTTGCGTGAGTACTTCTGTGCATGCTTTTGTACACTTAGTTATGTGCGTATCTTTCTAGCGAGAGTTTTTGTGCACGTTTCTTGATGCGCATTCATGTCCTCGAACTGTTCTATGTATTTTCATGATCGCTTTTGGAATCCAATTTTGACCATGTTCGAGTCCGAATTTGGATTTTTCACGTTAAACAGGAATTGTAGCCAGCTGAAATAGCTTTCTAATGCCGCAGGAACCAGTTGATTTGGAGTCCGGATGAGAAAGTTATGCTCGACTTCGTGGACGTACACATGTACGTTTGCGCATTCACTTCTCTCTTCTCATTTGATTTTATTTTCCTAATTGCAATACTTTTCTTTCTCTTTGATCATTTTTACTTCCTGGACACCTAATTTTCAATTTGTACCTAGAAGATACCAAATCCACCAATTCAAACAGAAAATAAATTAATCCAAAAAAAAAAAAATCCACGTAAACGTAAACGTAGAGTTTTATTTCTACACTCCACTGTATCTATTTTGTCTAGTGTTTTTGCTGTTGTTTATTGATGCGTATTAAAGTCCTAGTATTGTAGTTCGTGTTTTAAAGAACGTTGTTGCCAATGCACTTTTGAGCATGTTTTTTTAAATGTACGTTTGTGCATGTCCATTTGAGCGAGTGTGCTTGTGCATGTTTGTTGATTTGTGTTAATGTCCTAGGATTGTAGTTTGTGTTTTCATGATCCTTTTTGCGAATGCACTTTTGCGTGAGTACTTTTGTGCATGCTTTTGTTCACTTACTTCTGTGCGTATCTTTCTAGCGACAGTTTTTGTGCACGTTTCTCGATGCGCATTCATGTCCTCGAACTATAGTACGTATTTTCATGATCGCTTTTGGAATCAAATTTTGACCATGTTCGAGTCCGAATTTGGATTTTTCACGTTAGACAGGAATTGTAGCCATCTGAAATAGCTTTCTGATGCCGCAACAACCAGTTGATTTGGAGTCCGGATGAGAAAGTTATGCTCGACTTCGTGGACGTACACTACCAAAGATGTTGAGGGATTCTTTCTTCTAATTTGATTTTATTTTCCTAATTGCAACTCTTTTCTTTCTCTTTGATCATTTTTGCTTCCTGGAAATCTAATTTTCGATTTGTACCTATAAGATACAAATCCACCAATTCAAAGAGAATATAAATTAATCCAAAAAAAAAAAATCCACGTAAACGTAAACGTAGAGTTTTATTTCTACACTCCACTGTATCTATTTTATCTAGTGTTGTTGCGGTTGTTTATTGATGCGTATTAAAGTCCTAGTATTGTAGTTCGTGTTTTTAAAGACGTTGTTGCGAATGCACTTTTGCGCATGTTTCTTTACATGTACGTTTGTGCATGTCCATTTGAGCGACTGTGCTTGTGCATGTTTGTTGATTTGTATTAATGTCCTAGGATTGTAGTTTGTGTTTTCATGATCCTTTTTCCGAATGCACTTTTGCGTCAGTACTTTTGTGCATGCTTTTGTACACTTAGTTATGTGCGTATCTTTCTAGCGAGAGTTTTTGTGCACGTTTCTTGATGCGCATTCGTGTCCTCGAACTGTAGTACGTGTTTTCATGATCACTTTTGGAATCCAATTTTGACCATATTCGAGTCCGAATTCGGATTTTTCACGTTAGACAGGAATTGTAGCCAGCTGAAATAGCTTTCTAATGCCGCAAGAACCAGTTGATTTGGAGTCCGAATGAGAAAGTTATGCTCGACTTCGTGGACGTACACTACCAAAGATGTTGAGGGATTCTCTCTTCTAATTTGATTTTATTTTCTTAATTGCAACTCTTTTCTTTCTTTTTGATCATTTTTGCTTCATGGACACCTAATTTTCGATTTGTACCTATAAGATACCATATCTACCAATTCAAACAGAAAATAAATTAATCCAAAAAAAAAAAAAAATCCACGTAAACGTAAACGTAGAGTTTTATTTCTACACTCCAGTGTATCTTTTTTATCTAGTGTTTTTGCTGTTGTTTGTTGATGCGTATTAAAGTCCTAGTATTGTAGTTCGTGTGTTTAAGAACGTTGTTGCGAATGAATTTTTGCGCAAGTTTTTTTACATGTACGTTTGTGCATGTCCATTTGAGCGAGTGTGCTTGTGCATGTTTGTTGATTTGTATTAATGTCCAAGGATTGTAGTTTGTGTTTTCATGATCCTTTTTGTGAATGCACTTTTGCGTGAGTACTTTTGTGCATGCTTTTGTACACTTAGTTATGTGCGTATCTTTCTATGGAGATTTTTGGTGCACGTTCCTTGATGCGCGCGCATTCATGTCCTCGAACTGTAGTAAGTATTGTCATGATCGCTTTTGGAATCCAATTTTGACCATGTTCGAGTCCGAATTTGGATTTTTCACGTTAGACAAGAACTGTAGCCAGCTGAAATAGCATTCTAATACCGTCGGAACCAGTTGATTTGGACTCCGGATGAGAAAGTTATGCTCGACTTCGTGGACGTAGACTACCAAAGATTTTGACGGATTCTCTCTTCTAATTTGATTTTATTTTCCTAATTGCAACTCTTTTCTTTCTCTTTGATCATTTTTGCTTTCTGGACACCTTATTTTTGATTTGTACCTATAAGATACCAAATCCACCAATTCAAACAAAAAATAAATTAATCCAAAAAAAAATCCACGTAAACGTAAACGTAGAGTTTTATTTCTACACTCCACTGTATCTATTTTTTCTAGTGTTTTTGCTGTTGTTTAGTGATGCGTATTAAACTCCTAGTATTGTAGTTCGTGTTATTAATAACGTTGTTGCGAATGCACTTTTACGCATGTTTTTTTACATGTACGTTTGTGCATGTCCATTTGAGCGAGTGCGCTTGTGCATGTTTGTTGATATGTGTTAATGTCCTAGGATTGTAGTTTGTGTTTTCATGATCCTTTTTGCGAATGCACTTTTGCGTGAGTACTTTTGTGCATGCTTTTGTACACTTACTTATGTGCGTATCTTTCTAGCGAGAGTTTTTGTGCACGTTCCTTGATGCGCGCGCATTCATGTCCTCGAACTGTAGTAAGTATTGTCATGATCGCTTTTGGAATCCAATTTTGACCATGTTCGAGTCCGAATTTGGATTTTTCACGTTAGACAGGAAGTGTAGCCAGCTGAAATAGCTTTCTAATGCCGCCGAAACCAGTTGATTTGGAGTCCGGATGAGAAAGTTATGCTCGACTTCGTGGACGTACACTACCAAAGATTTTGAGGAATTCTCCTTTCTAATTTGATTTTATTTTCCTAATTGCAACTCTTTTCTTTCTCTTTGATCATTTTTGCTTCCTGGAAACCTAATTTTTGATTTGTACCTATAAAATACCAAATCCACCAATTCAAACAGAAAATAAATTAATCCAAAAAAAAAATCCACAAAAACGTAAATGTAGAGTTTTATTTCTACACTCCACTGTATCTATTTTATCTAGTGTTTTTTATGTTGTTTATTGATGCGTATTAAAGTTCTAGTATTGTAGTTCGTGTTTTAAAGAACGTTGTTGCGAATGCACTTTTGCGCATGTTTTTTTACATGTACGTTTGTGCATGTCCATTTGAGCGAGTATGCTTGTGCATGTTTGTTGATTTGTATTAATGTCCTAGGATTGTAGTTTGTGTTTTCATGATCCTTTTTGCGAATTAAATTTTGCGTGAGTACTTTTGTGCATGCTTTTGTACACTTAGTTATGTGCGTATCTTTCTAGCGAGAGTTTTTGTGCACGTTTCTTTATGCGCATTCATGTCCTCGAACTGTAGTATGTATTTTCATGATCACTTTTGGAATCCAATTTTGACCATATTCGAGTCCGAATTTGGATTTTTCACGTTAGACAGCAATTGTAGCGAGCTGAAATTGCTTTCTAATGCCGCCGGAACCAGTTGATTTGGAGTCCAGATGAGAAAGTTATGCTCGACTTCGTGGACGTACACTACCAAAGATGTTAAGGGATTCTCTCTTCTAATTTGATTTTATTTTCCTAATTGCAACTCTTTTCTTTCTCTTTGATTATTTTTTCTTCCTGGACACCTAATTTTCGATTTGTACCTATAAGATACAAAATCCACCAATTCAAACAGAAAATAAATTAATCCAAAAAAAAAAATCCACGTTAACGTAAACGTAGGGTTTTATTTCTACACTCGAGTGTATCTTTTTTATCTTGGGTTTTTGCTGTTGTTTGTTGATGCGTATTAAAGTACTAGTATTGTAGTTCGTGTTTTTAAGAACGTTGTTGCGAATGCATTTTTGCGCATGTTTTTTTACATGTACGTTTGTGCATGTCCATTTGAGCGAGTGTGCTTGTGCATGTTTGTTGATTTGTATTAAAGTCCTAGGATTGTAGTTTGTGTTTTCATGATCCTTTTTCCGAATGAACTTTTGCGTGAGTACTTTTGTGCATGCTTTTGTACACTTACTTATGTGGATATCTTTCTAGCGAGAGTTTTTGTGCACGTTTCTTGATGCGCATTCATATCCTCGAACTGTTGTATGTATTTTCATGATCGCTTTTGGAATCCAATTTTGACCATGTTCGACGCCGAATTTGGATTTTTCACGTTAAATAGGAATTGTAGCCAGCTGAAATAGCTTTCTAATGCCGCCGGAACCAGTTGATTTGGAGTCCGGATGAGAAAGTTATGCTCGACTTCGTGGACGTACACTACCAAAGATGTTAAGGGATTCTCTCTTCTAATTTGATTTTATTTTCCTAATTGCAACTCTTTTCTTTCTCTTTGATTATTTTTTCTTCCTGGACACCTTATTTTCGATTTGTACCTATAAGATACCAAATCCACCAATTCAAACAGAAAATAAATTAATCCAAAAAAAAATATCCACGTAAACGTAAACGTTGAGTTTTATTTCTACACTCGAGTGTATCTTTTTTATCTAGTGTTTTTGCTGTTGTTTGTTGATGCGTATTAAAGTCCTAGTATTGTAGTTAGTGTTTTTAAGAACGTTGTTGCGAATGCATTTTTGCACATGTTTTTTTACAGGTACGTTTGTGCTTGTCCATTTGAGCGAGTGTGCTTGTGCATGTTTGTTGATTTGTATTAATGTCCTAGGATTGTAGTTTGTGTTTTCATGATCCTTTTTCCGAATGCACTTTTGCGTGAGTAATTTTGTGCATGCTTTTGTACACTTACTTATGTGGGTATCTTTCTAGCGAGAGTTTTTGTGCACGTTTATTGATGCGCATTCATGTCCTCGAACTGTTGTACGTATTTTCATGATCGCTTTTGGAATCCAATTTTGACCATGTTCGACGCCGAATTTGAATTTTTCACGTTAAAAAGGAATTGTAGCCAGCTGAAATAGCTTTCTAATGTCGCCGGAACCAGTGGATTTGGAGTCCGGATGAGAAATTTATGCTCGACTTCGTGGGCGTACACTACCCAAGATGTTGAGGGATTCTCTCTTCTAATTTGATTTTATTTTCCTAATTGCAACTCTTTTCTTTCTCTTTGATTATTTTTTCTTCGTGGACACCTAATTTTCGATTTGTACCTATAAGATACCAAATCCACCAATTCAAACAGAAAATAAATTAATCCAATTTTCGATTTGTACGTATTTTCATGATCACTTTTGGAATCCAATTTTGACCATGTTCGACGCCGAATTTGAATTTTTCACGTTAAACAGGAATTGTAGCCAGCTGAAATAGCTTTCTAATGTCGCCGGAACCAGTTGATTTGGAGTCCGGATGAGAAAGTTATGCTCGACTTCGTGGACGTACACTACCAAAGATGTTGAGGGATTCTCTCTTCTAATTTGATTTTATTTTCCTAATTGCAACTCTTTTCCTCTTTGATCATTTTTGCTTCCTGGACACTTAATTTTCGATTTGTACCTATAAGATAACAAATCCACCAATTCAAACAGAAAATAAATTAATCCAAAAAAAAAAAAAAATCCACGTAAACGTAAACGTAGAGTTTTATTTCTACACTCCACTGTATCTATTTTATCTAGTGTTTTTGCTGTTGTTTATTGATGCGTATTAAAGTCCTAGTATTGTAGTTCGTGTTTTTAAGAACGTTGTTGCGAATGCACTTTTGCGCATGTTTTTTTACATGTACGTTTGTGCATGTCCATTTGAGCGAGTGTGCTTGTACATGTTTGTTGATTTGTATTAATGTCCTAGGATTGTAGTTTGTGTTTTCATGATCATTTTTCCGAATGCACTTTTGCGTGAGTACTTTTGTGCATGCTTTTGTACACTTACTTATGTGCGTATCTTTCTAGCGCGAGTTTTTGTGCACGTTTCTTGATGCGCATTCATGTCCTCGAACTGTAGTACGTATTTTCATGATCACTTTTGGAATCCAATTTTGACCATGTTCGAGTCCGAATTTGGATTTTTCACGTTAAACAGGAATTGAAGCCAGCTGAAATAGCTTTCATTGCCGCCGGAACCAGTTGATTTGGAGTCCGGATGAGAAAGTTATGCTCGACTTCGTGGCATACACTGCCAAAGATGTTGATGGATTCTCTCTTCTAATTTGATTTTATTTTCCTTATTGCAACTCTTTTCTTTCTCTTTGATTATTTTTGCTTCCTGGACACCTAATTTTTGATTTGTACCTATAAGATACCAAATCCACCAATTCAAACAGAAAATAAATTAATCCAAAAAAAAATCCACGTAAACGTAAACGTAGAGTTTTATTTCTACACTCCAGTGTATCTTTTTGATCTAGTGTTTTTGCTGTTGTTTGTTGATGCGTATTAAATTCCTAGTATTGTAGTTCGTGTTTTTAAGAACGTTGTTGCGAATGCATTTTTGCACATGTTTTTTCACATGTACGTTTGTGCATGTCCATTTGAGCGAGTGTGCTTGTGCATGTTTGTTGATTTGTATTAATGTCCTAGGATTGTAGTTTGTGTTTTCATGATCCTTTTTGCGAATGCACTTTTGCGTGAGTACTTTTGTGCATGCTTTTGTACACTTACTTATGTGCGTATCTTTCTAGCGAGAGTTTTTGTGCACGTTTCTTGATGCGCATTCATGTTCTCGAAATGTTGTACGTATTTTCATGATTGGTTTTAGAATCCAAATTTGACCATGTTCGAGTCCGAATTTGGATTTTTCACGTTAAACAGTAATTGTAGCCAGCTGAAATAGCGTTCTAATGCCGCCGGAACCAGTTTATTTGGAGTTCGGGTAAGAAAGTTATGCTCGACTTCTTGGACGTACACTACCAAAGATTTTGTGGGATTCTCTCTTCTTATTTCATTTTATTTTCCTAATTGCAACTCTTTTCAGTCTCTTTGATCTTTTTTACTTCCTGGACACCTAATTTTTGAGTTGTACCTGTAAGATACCAAATCCACCAATTCAAACAGAAAATAAATTAATCCAAAAAAAAAAAATCCACGTAAACGTAAATGTAGAGTTTTATTTCTACACTCCACTGTATCTATTTTATGTAGTGTTTTTGCTGTTGTTTATTGAGGCGTATTAAAGTCCTAGAATCGTAGTTCGTGTTTTAAAAGAACGTTGTTGCCAATGAACATTTGCGAAATGTTTTTTTACATGCACGTAATGTGCATGTCCATTTGAACGAGGGTGCGTGGGCCCGATAGGTTGAGATTGGTTGAAGGCCTAGGAATGAAGTTTTGTGTTTTCGTGATCCTTTTT
>NW_012194258.1:76929-163519 GCF_000504015.1 Erythranthe guttata | reverse complement strand
GGATGAGAAAGTTATGCTCGACTTCGTGGACACTACCGAAGATGTTGAGGGATCCTCTCTTCTAATTTGATTTGATTTTCCTAATTGCAACTCTTTTCTTACTCTTTGATCATTTTTGCTTCATGGACACATAATTATCAATTTGTACCTATAAGATACTAAATCCACCAATTAAAACAGAAATATAAATTAATCCATAAAAAAATCAACGTAAACGTAAACGTTTAGTGTTATTTCTACACTCCACTGTATCTTTTGTATTTAGTGTTTTTGCTATTGTTTGGTTATGCGTATTAAAGTCCTAGTGTTGTATTTCGTGTTTTTAAGAACATTGTTGCCAATGTACTTTTGCGCATATTTTTTTACATGTACGTTTGTGCATGTCCATTTGACCGAGTGTGTTTGTGCATGTTTGTTGATTTGTATTAATGTCCTAGGATTTTAGTTTGTGCTTTCGTGATCCTTTTTGCGAATGCACTTTTGCGTGAGTACTTTTGTGCATGCTTTTGTACTTTTACATATGTGCGTATATTTTGTAGCGAGTGTTTTTGGTGCACGTTTCTTGATGCGCATTCGTTTCCTCGAATTGTAGCAATTATTTTCATGATCGCTTTTGGAATCCAATTTTGACCATGTTCGAGTCCAAATTTGGAAGTATAACATCAGACAGGAATATTAGCCAGCTAAAATAGCTTTCTAATGCCGCCGAAACCAGTTGATTTGGAGTCCGGATGAGAAAGTTATGCTCGACTTCGTGGACACTACCGAAGATGTTGAGGGATCCTCTCTTCTAATTTGATTTTATTTACCTAATTGCAACTCTTTTCTTACTCTTTGATCATTTTTGATTCATGGACACCTAATTATCAATTTGTACCTATAAGATACAAAATCCTCCAATTAAAACAGAAATATAAATTCATCCATAAAAAAATCCACGTAAACGTAAACGTTTAGTGTTATTTCTACACTCCACTGTATCTTTTGTATTTAGTGTTTTTGCTATTGTTTGGTTATGCGTATTAAAGTCCTAGTGTTGTATTTCGTGTTTTTAAGAACGTTGTTGCGAATGTACTTTTGCGCATATTTTTTTACATGTAGGTTTGTGCATGTCCATTTGAGCGAGTATGTTTGTGCATGTTTGTTGATTTGTATTAATGTCCTAGGATTGTAGTTTGTGTTTTCGTGATCCTTTTTGCGAATGCACTTTTGCGTGCGTACTTTTGTGCATGCTTTTGTACTTTTACTTATGTGCGTATATTTTGTAGCGAGTGTTTTTGTGCACGTTTCTTGATGCGCATTCGTGTCCTCGAACTGTAGCACGTATTTTCATGATTGCTTTTGGAATCCAATTTTGACCATGTTCGAGTCCGAATTTGGAAATTTGACATTAGACAGGAATTGTAGCCAGCTAAAATAGCTTTATAATGCCGCCGGAACCAGTTGATTTGGAGTCCAGATGAGAAAGTTATGCTCGACTTCGTGGACACTACCGAAGATGTTGAGGGATCCTCTCTTCTAATTTGATTTTATTTTCCTAATTGCAACTCTTTTCTTACTCTTTGATCATTTTTGCTTCATGGACAACTAATTATCAATTTGTACCTATAAGATACTAAATCCACCAATTAAAACAGAAATATAAATTAATCCATAAAAAAATTCCCCGTAAAGGTAAAACGTGGAGTGTTTTTTTCTACCCTCCCACGGTATCTTTTGTGTTAAGGGTTTTTGCTATTGTTTGGTTATGCGTATTAAAGTCCAAGTGTTATATTTCTGGTTTTAAAGAACGTTGTTGCGAATGTACTTTTGCGCATATTTTTTTACATGTACGTTTGTGCATGTGCATTTGAGCGAGTGTGCTTGTGCATGTTTGGTTATTTGTATTAATGTCCTAGGATTGTAGTTTGTGTTTTCATGATCCTTTTTCCGAATGTACTTTTGCGTGAGTACTTTTGTGCATGCTTTTGTACTTTTACTTATGTGCGTATATTTTGTAGCGAGTGTTTTTGTGCACGTTTCTTGATGCGCATTCGTGTCCCTGAACTGTAGCACGTATTTTCATGATTGCTTTTTGAATCCAATTTTGACCATGTTCGAGTCCGAATTTGGAAATTTGATATTAGACAGGAATTGTAGCCATCTAAAATAGCTTTCTAATGCCGCCGGTACCAGTTGATTTGGAGTCCGGATGAGAAAGTTATGCTCGACTTCGTGGACGTACACTACCAAAGATGTTGAGGGATTCTCCTTTCTAATTTGATTTTATTTTCCTAATTGCATCTCTTTTCTTTCTCTTTGATCATTTTTGCTTCCTGGACACCTAATTTTTGATTTGTACCTATAAGATACCAAATCCACCAATTCAAATAGAAAATAAATTAATCCAAAAAAAAAAAAATCCACGTAAACGTTAACGTAGAGTTTTATTTCTACACTCCACTGTATCTTTTTTATCTAGTGTTTTGGCTGTTGTTTGTTGATGCGTATTAAATTCCTAGTATTGTTTTTCGTGTTTTTAAGAACGTTGTTGCGAATGCATTTTTGCGCATGTTTTTTTACATGTACGTTTGTGCATGTCCATTTGAGCGAGTGTGCTTGTGCATGTTTGTTGATTTGTATTAATGTCCTAGGATTGTAGTTTGTGTTTTCGTGATCCTTTTTGCGAATGCACTTTTGCGTGAGTACTTTTGTGCATGCTTTTGTACTTTTACTTATGTGCGTATATTTTGTAGCGAGTGTTTTTGTGCACGTTTCTTGATGCGCATTCGTGTCCTCGAACTGTAGCACGTATTACGTATTTTCATGATCGCTTTTGAAATCCAATTTTGACCATGTTCGAGTACGAATTTGGAATTTTCACGTTAGACAGGAATTGTAGCCAGCTGAAATAGCTTCCTAATGCCGCCGGAACCAGTTGAGTTGGAGTCCGGATGAGACAGTTATTCTCGACTTCGTGGACGTACACTATCAAAGATTTTGAGGGATTCTCTCTTCTAGTTTGATTTTATTTTCCTAATTGCAACTCTTTTCTTTATCTTTGATCATTTTTGCTTCATAGACACCTAATATTCGATTTGTACCTATAAGATACCAAATCCACCAATTCAAACAGAAAATAAATTAATCCAAAAAAAAAAAATCCACGTAAACGTAAACGTAGAGTTTTATTTCTACACTCCACTGTATCTATTTTATCTAGTGTTTTTGCTGTTGTTTATTGATGCGTATTAAAGTCATAGTATTGTAGTTCGTGTTTTTAAGAACGGTGTTGAGAAAAAACTCTTACGCATGTTTTTCTACATGTACGTTTGTGCATGTCCATTTGAGCGAGTGTGCTTGTACATGTTTGTTGATTTGTATTAATGTCCTAGGCTTGTAGTTGGTGTTTTCATGATCCTTTTTCTGAATGCACTTTTGCGTGAGTACTTTTGTGCATGCTTTTGTACACTTACTTATGTGCGTATCTTTCTAGCGCGAGTTTTTGTGCACATTTCTTCATGCGCATTCATGTCCTCGAACTGTAGTACGTATTTTCATGATCACTTTTGGAATCCAATTTTGACCATGTTCGAGTCCGAATTTGGATTTTTCACGTTAAACAGGAATTGAAGCCAGCTGAAATAGCTTTCATTGCCGCCGGAACCAGTTGATTTGGAGTCCGGATGAGAAAGTTATGCTCGACTTCGTGGACGTACACTACCAAAGATGTTGATGGATTCTCTCTTCTAATTTGATTTTATTTTCCTTATTGCAACTCTTTTCTTTCTCTTTGATCATTTTTGCTTCCTAGACACCTAATTTTCGATTTGTACCTATAAGATACAAAATCCACCAATTCAAACAGAAAATAAATTAATCCAAAAAAAAAATCCACGTAAACGTTAACGTAGAGTTTTATTTCTACACTCCAGTGTATCTTTTTGATCTAGTGTTTTTGCTGTTGTTTGTTGATGCGTATTAAAGTCCTAGTATTGTAGTTCGTGTTTTTAACATGTACGTTTGTGCAATTCCATTTGAGCGAGTGTGCTTGTGCATGTTTGTTGATTTGTATTAATGTCCTAGGATTGTAGTTTGTGTTTTCATGATCCTTTTTGCGAATGCACTTTTGCGTGAGTACTTTTGTGCATGCTTTTGTACACTTACTTATGTGCGTATCTTTCTAGCGAGAGTTCTTTGATGCGCGCGCATTCATGTCCTCGAACTGTAGTGTGTATTTTCATGATCGCTTTTGGAATCCAATTTTGACCATATTCGAGTCCGAATTTGGAATTTTCACGCCTGACAGGAATTGTAGCCAGCTGAAATAGCTTTCTAATGCCGCCGGAACCAATTGATTTGGAGTCCGGATGAGAAAGTTATGCTCGACTTCGTGGACGTACACTACCAAAGATTTTGAGGGATTCTCTCTTCTAATTTGATTTTATTTTCCTAATTGCAACTCTTTTCTTTCTCTTTCATCATTTTTGCTTCCTGGACACCTAATTTTTTATTTTTTCCTATAAGATACCAAATCCACCATCTCAAACAGAAAATAAATTAATCCAAAAAAACAAATCCACGTAAACGTAATCGTAGAGTTTAATTTCTACACTCCACTGTATCTATTTTATCTAGTGTTTTTTCTGTTGGTTTATTGTGCATGTCCATTTCAGCGAGTGTGCTTGTGCATGTTTGGTTATTTGTATTAATGTCCCTAGGATTGTAGTTTGTGTTTTCATGATCCTTTTTGCGAATGCACTTTTGCGTGTGTACTTTTGTGCATACTTTTGTACACTTACTTATGTGCGTATCTTTCTAGCGAGAGTTTTTGTGCACGTTTTTTGATGCGCATTCATGTCCTCGAACCGTAGTACATATTTTCATGATCGCTTTTGGAATCCAATTTTGACCATGTTCGAGTCCGAATTTGGATTTTTCACGTTAGACAGGAATTGTAGCCCGCTGAAACAGCTTTCTAATGCCGCCAAAACCAGTTCATTTGGAGTCCGGATGAGAAAGTTATGCTCGACTTCGAGGACGTACACTACCAAAGATTTTGAGGGATTCTCTTTTCTAATTTGATTTTATTTTCCTAATTGCAATTTTTTTCTTTCTCTTTTATCATTTTTGCTTCCTCGACACCTAATTTCGATTTTTATATATAAGATACCAAAGCCACCAATTCAAACAGAAAATAAATTAATCCAAAAAAAAATATCCACGTAAACGTAAACGTAGAGTTCTATTTCTACACTCCAGTGTATCTTTTTTGTCTAGTGTTTTTGTTGTTGTTTGTTGATGCGTATTAAAGTCCTAGTATTGTAGTTCGTGTTTTTAAGAACGTTGTTGGGAATGCATTTTTGCGCATGTTCTTTTTACATGTACGTTTGTGCATGTCCATTTGAGCGAGTGTGCTTGTGCATGTTTGGTTATTTGTAGTAATGTCCTAAGATTGTAGTTTGTGTTTTCATGATCCTTTTTGCGAATGTACTTTTGCGTGAGTACTTTTGTGCATGCTTTTATACACTAAGTTATGCGTGTATCTTTCTAGCGAGAGTTTTTGTGCACGTTTCGTGATGCGCATTCATGTCCTCGAACTGTTGTACTTATTTTCATGATCGCTTTTGGAATCCAATTTTGACCATGTTGGAGTCCGAATTTGGAATTTTCATGTTAGAAAGGAATTGTAGCAAATTGAAATAGCTTTCTCATGCCGCTGAAACCAGTTGATTTGGAGTCCGTATGAGAAAGTTATGCTCGACTTCGTGGACGTACACTACCAAAGATTTTGAGGGATTCTCTCTTCTAATTTGATTTTATTTTCCTAATTGCAACTCTTTTCTTTCTCTTTGATCATTTATGCTTCCTTGACACCTAATTTTCGATTTTTACCTATAAGATACTAAATCCACCAATTCAAACAGAAAATAAATTAATCCAAAAAAAAATTCCACGTAAACGTAAACGTAGAGTTTTATATCTACACTCTACTGTATCTATTTTTATCAAGTGTTTTTGCTGTTGTTTGTTGATGCGTATTAAAGTACTAGTATTGTAGTTCGTGTTTTTAAGAACGTTGTTGCGAATGCACTTTTGCGAATGTTTTTTTACATGTACGTTTGCGCATGTCCATTTGAGCGAGTGTGCTTGTGCAAGTTGTTGATTTGTATTAATGTTTCAGGATTGTAGTTTGTGTTTTCCTGATCCTTTTTGCGAATGCACTTTTGCGTGAGTACTTTTGTGCATGCTTTTGTACTCTTAGTTATGTGCGTATCTTTCTATCGAGAGTTTTTGTGCACGTTCCTTGATGCGCGCGCATTCATGTCCTCGAACTGTAGTACGTATTTTCATGATCGCTTTAGGAATGCAATTTTGACCATGTTCGAGTCCGAATTTGGATTTTTCACGTTAGACAGGAATTGTAGCCAGCTGAAATAGCTTTCTAATGCCGCCGGAACCAGTTGATTTGGAGTCTGGATGAGAAAGTTATGCTCGACTTCGTGGACGTACACTACCAAAATGTTGAGGGATTCTCTCTTCTAATTTGATTTTATTGTCCTAATTGCAACTCTTTTCTTTCTCTTTCATCATTTTTGCTTCCTGGACACCTAATTTTTGATTTGTACTTATAAGATACAAAATCCACCAATTCAAACAGCAAATAAATTAATCCAAAAAATAAAATCCACGTAAACGTAAACGTAGAGTTTTATTTCTACACTTTACTATATCTATCTTATCTAGTGTTTTTGCTGTTGTTTATTGATGCGTATTAAAGTCCTAGTATTGTGGTTCGTGTTATTGAGAACGTTGTTGCGAATGCACTTTTGCGCATGTTTTTTTACATCTACGTTTGTGCATGTCCATTTGAGCGAGTGTGCTTGTGCATGTTTGTTGATTTGTATTAATGTCCTAGGATTGTAGTTTGTGTTTTCATGATCCTTTTTGCGAATGCACTTTTGCGTGAGTAGTTTTGTGCATGCTTTTGTACACTTACTTATGCGCGTATCTTTCTAGCGAGAGTTTTTGTGCACGTTTCTTGATGCGCATTCATGTCCTCGAACTGTAGTACGTATTTTCATGATCGCTTTTGGAATCCAATTTTGACCATGTTTGAGTCCGAATTTGGATTTTTCACGTTAGACAGGAATTGTAGCCAGCTCAAATAGCTTTCTAATGCCGCCAGAACCAGTTGATTTGGAGTCTGGATGAGAAAGTTATGCTCGACTTCGTGGGCGTACACTACCGAAGATGTTGAGGGATTCTCTCTTCTTATTTGATTTTATTTTCCTTATAACCACTTTTTTCTTACTCTTTGATCATTTTTGCTTCCTGGACACCTAATTTTCGATTTGTACCTACAAGATACCAAATCTACCAATTCAAACAGAAAATAAATTAATCCAAACAAAAAAATCCACGTAAACGTAAACGTAGAGTTTTATTTCTACACTCCACTGTATCATTTTTATCCACTGTTTTTGCTGATGTTTGTTGATGCATATTAAAGTCCTAGTATTGTAGTTCGTGTTTTTAAGAACGTTGTTGCGAATGCACTTTTGCGCATGTTTTTTTACAT
The DNA here is from genome assembly GCF_000504015.1 of Erythranthe guttata. The sequence goes on along the minus strand of NW_012194258.1, from coordinate 155,958 downwards.
GTACGTTTGTGCATGTCCATTTGAGCGAGTGTGCTTGTGCATGTTTGTTGATTTGTATTAATGTCCTAGGATTGTAGTTTGTGTTTTCATGATCCTTTTTGAGAATGCACTTTTGCGTGAGTATTTTTGTGCATGCTTTTGTACACTTACTTATGTGCAAATCTTTCTAGCGAGAGTTTTTGTGCACGTTTCTTGATGCGCATTCATGTTCTCGAACTGTACTACGTATGTTCATGATCGCTTTTGGAATCCAATTTTGACCATGTTCGAGTCCGAATTTGAATTTTTCACGTTAGACAGGAATTGTAGCCAGCTAAAATAGCTTTCTAATGCCGCCGGAACCATTTGATTTGGAGTATGGATGAGAAATTTATGCTCGACTTCGTAGACGTACACTACCAAAGATGTTGAGGGATTCTCTCTTCTTATTCGATTTTATTTTCCTAATTGCAACTCTTTTCTTTTTCTTTGATCATTTTTGCTTCCTGGACACTTAATTTTCGATTTGTACCTATAAGATACCAAATCCACCAATTCAAACAGAAAATAAATTAATCCATAAAAAAAATCCACGTAAACGTAAACGAAGAGTTTTATTTCTACACTCCAGTGTATCTTTTTTATCTAGTGCTTTTGCTGTTGTTTGTTGATGCGATTAAAGTCCTAGTATTGTAGTTCGTGTTTTTAAGAACGTTGTTGCGAATGCACTTTTGCGCATGTTTTTTTTACATGTACGTTTGTGCATGTCCATTTGAGCGAGTGTGCTTGTGCATGTTTGTTGATTTGTATTAATGTCCTAGGATTGTAGTTTGTGTTTTCATGATCCTTTTTGAGAATGCACTTTTGCGTGTGTACTTTTGTACATGCTTTTTTACACTTAGTTATGTGCGTATCTTTCTAGCGAGAGTTTTTGTCCACGTTTCTTGATGCGCATTTCATGTCCTCGAACTGTCGTACGTATTTTCATGATCGCTTTTGGAATCCAATTTTTACCGAGTTCGATTCCGAATTTGAATTTTTCACGTTAGAAAGGAATTGTAGCCAGCTGAAATAGATTTCAAATGCCGCCAAAACCAGTTGATTTGGAGTCAGGATGAGAAAGTTATGCTCGACTTCGTGGACGTACACTACCAAAATGTTGAGGGATTCTCACTTCTAATTTGATTTTATTTTCCTAATTGCAACTCTTTTGTTTCTCTTTGATCATTTTTGCTTCCTTGACACCTAATTTTCGATTTGTACTTATAAGATACCAAATCCACCAATTCAATAAGAAAATAAATTAATCCAAAAAATAAAATCAACGTAACTGTAAATGTAGAGTTTTATTTCTACACTCCACTATATCTATTTTATCAAGTGTTTTTGCTGTTGTTTGTTGATGCGTATTAAATTCCTAGTATTGTAGTTCGTTTTATTGAGAACGTTGTTGCGAATGCACTTTTGCGCATGTTTTTTTACATGTACGTTTGTGCATGTCCATTTGAGCGAGTGTGCTTGTGCATGTTTGTTGATTTGTATTAATGTCCTAGGATTGTAGTTTGTGTTTTCATGATCCTTTTTGCGAATGCACTTTTGCGTGAGTACTTTTGTGCATGCTTTTGTAAACTTACTTTTGTGCGTATCTTTCTAGCGAAAGTTTATGTGCACGTTTCTTGATGCGCATTCATGTCCTCGAACTGTAGTACGTATTTTCATGATCGCTTTTGGAATCCAATTTTGACCATGTTCGAGGCCGAATTTGGATTTTTCACGTTACACAGAAATTGTAGCCAGCTGAAATAGCTTTCTAATGCCGCCGGAACCAAGTGATTTGGAGTCCGGATGAGAAAGTTATGCTCGACTTCGTGGACGTACAGTACCAAAGATTTTGAGGGAATCTCTCTTCTAATTTGATTTTATTTTCCTAATTGCAACTCTTTTCTTTCTCTTTGATCATTTTTGCTTCTTGGACACCTAATTTTCGATTTGTTCCTACAAGATACCAAATCCACCAATTCAAACAGAAAATAAATTAATCCAAAAAACAAAATCCACGTGAACGTTAACGTAGAGTTTTATTTCTACACTCCACTGTATCATTTTTATCAAGTGTTTTTGCTGTTGTTTGTTGATGCGTATTAAATTCCTAGTATTCTAGTTCGTGTTTTTGAGAACGTTGTTGCGAATGCACTTTTGCGCACGTTTTTTTACATGTACGTTTGTGCATGTCCATTTGAGCGAGTGTGCTTGTGCAAGTTTGTTGATTTGTATTAATGTCCTAGGATTGTAGTTTGTGTTTTCACGATCCTTTTTTCGAATGCACTTTTGCGTGAGTACTTTGGCCATGCTTTTGTAAACTTACTTTTGTGCGTATCTTTCTAGCGAGAGTTTTTGTGCACGTTTCTTGATGCGCATTCCTGTCCTCGAACTGTAGTACGTATTTTCATGATCGCTTTTGGAATCCAATTTTGACCATGTTTGAGTCCGAATTTTGATTTTTCATGTTAGACAGGAATTGTAGCCAGCTGAAATAGCTTTCTAATGCCGCCGGAACCAAGTGATTTGGAGTCCGGATGAGAAAGTTATGCTCGACTTCGTGGACGTACACTACCAAAGATTTTAAGGGATTCTCTCTTCTAATTTTATTTTATTTTCCTAATTGCAACTCTTTTCTTTCTCTTTGATTATTTTTGCTTCCTGGACACCTAATTTTCGATTTGTACCTATAAGATACCAAATCCGCCAATTCAAACATAAAATAAATTAATACAAAAAAAAAAATCCACGTAAACGTAGAGTTTTATTTCTACACTCCACAAAATCATTTTTATCTAGTGTTTTTGCTGTTGGTTATTGATGCGTATTAAATTCCTAGTATTGTAGTTCGTGTTTTTAAGAACGTTGTTGCGAATGCACTTTTGCGCATGTTTTTTTACATGTACGTTTGTGCATGTCCATTTGAGCGAGTGTGCTTGTGCATGTTTGTTGATTTGTATTAATGTCCTAGGATTGTAGTTTGTGTTTTCATGATCCTTTTTGTGAATGCACTTTTGCGTGTCTACTTTTGTGCATTCTTTTGTACACTTACTTATGTGCGTATCTTTCTCGCGAGAGTTTTTGTGCACGTTTCTTGATGCGCATTCATGTCCTCGAACTGTAGTACGTATTTTCATGATCGCTTTTGGAATCCAATTTTGACCATGTTCGAGTCCGAATTTGGATTTTTCACGTTAGACAAGAATTGTAGCCAGCTGAAATAGGTTTCTCATGCCGCCGGAACCAGTGGATTTGGATTCCGGATGGTAAAGTTATGCTCGACTTCGTGGACATACACTACCAAAGATTTTGAGGGATTCTCTATTCTAATTTGATTTTATTTTCCTAATTGCAACTCTTTTCTTTCTCTTTGATCATTTTTTCTTCCTGGACACCTAATTTTCGATTTGTACCTATAAGATACCAAATCCACCAATTCAAACATAAAATAAATTAATCCAAAAAAAAAATCCACGTAAACGTAGAGTCTTATTTCTACACTCCACAGTATCATTTTTATCTAGTGTTTTTGCTGTTGTTTATATGAGTATTAAAGTCCTAGTATTGTAGTTCATGTTTTTAAGAACGTTGTTGCGAATGCACTTTTGCGCATGTTTTTTTACATGTACGTTTGTGCATGTCCATTTGAGCGAGTGTGCTTGTGCATGTTTGTTGATTTGTATTAATGTCCTAGGATTGTAGTTTGTGTTTTCATGATCCTTTTTGCGAATGCACTTTTGCGTGTGTACTTTTGTGCATGCTTTTGTACACTTACTTATGTGCGTATCTTTCTAGCGAGACTTTTTGTGCACGTTTCTTGATGCGCATTCATGTCCTCGAACTGTTGTACGTATTTGCATGATGGCTTTTGGAATCCAATTTTGACCATGTTCGAGTCCGAATTTGGATTTTTCACGTTAGACACGAATTGTAGGCAGCTGAAATAGCTTTCTAATGCCACCGGAACCAGTTGATTTGGAGTCCGGATGAGAAAGTTATGCTCGACTTCGTGGACGTACACTACCGAAGATTTTGAGGGATTCTCTCTTCTAATTTGATTTTATTTTCCTAATTGCAACTCTTTTCTTTCTCTTTGATAATTTTTGCTTCCTGGACACCTGATTTTCGATTTGTACCTATAAGATACCAAATCCACCAATTCAAACAGAAAATAAATTAATCCAAACAAAAAAATCCACGTAAACGTAAACGTAGAGTTTTATTTCTACACTCCACTGTATCATTTTTATCTACTGTTTTTGCTGCTGTTTGTTGATGCGTATTAAAGTCCTAGTATTGTAGTTCGTGTTTTTAAGAACGTTGTTGCGAATGCACTTTTGCGCATGTTTTTTTACATGTACGTTTGTGCATGTCCATTTGAGCGAGTGTGCTTGTGCATGTTTGTTGATTTGTATTAATGTCCTAGGATTGTAGTTTGTGTTTTCATGATCCTTTTTGAGAATGCACTTTTGAGTGTGTACTTTTGTGCATGCTTTTGTACACTTACTTATGTGCGAATCTTTCTAGCGAGAGTTTTTGTGCACGTTTCTTGATGCGCATTCATGTCCTCGAACTGTAGTACGTATTTTCATGATCTCTTTTGGAATCCAATTTTGACCATGTCCGAGTCCGAATTTGGATTTTTCACGTTACACAGGAATTGTAGCCAGCTGAAATAGCTTTATAATGCCTCCAGAACAAGTTGATTAGGAGTCGGATGAGAAAGTTATGCTCGACTTCGTGGGCGTACACTACCAAAGATGTTTAGGGATTCTCTCTTCAAATTTTATTTTATTTTCCTAATTGCAACTCTTTTCTTTCTCTTTGATAATTTTTGCTTCCTGGACACCTAATTTTGGATTAGTACCTATAAGATACCAAATCCACCAATTCAAAGAGAAAATAAATTAATCCAAAAAAAATTCCAGGTAAACGTAAAGGTAGAGTTTTATTTCTACACTCCACTGTATCATTTTTATCTAGTGTTTTTGCTGTTGTTTGTTGATGCGTATTGAAGTCCTAGAATTTTATTTCGTGTTTTTAAGAACGTTGTTGCGAATGCACTTTTGCGCATGTTTTTTTACATGTGCGTTTGTGCATGTCCATTTGAGCGAGTGTGCTTGTGCATGTTTGTTGATTTGTATTAATGTCCTAGGATTGTAGTTTGTGTTTTCATGATCCTTTTTGCGAAGGCACATTTGCGTGTGTACTTTTATGCATTCTTTTGTACACTTACTTATGTGCGTATCTTTCTCGCGAGAGTTTTTTTGCACGTTTCTTGATGCGCATTCATGTCCTCGAACTGTAGAACGTATTTTAATGATCGCTTTTTGAATCCAATTTTGACTATGTTCGAGTCCGAATTTGGATTTTTCACGTTAGACAGGAATTGTAGCCAGCTCAAATAGGTTTCTCATGCCGCCGGAACCAGTTGATTTGGAGTCCGGATGGTAAAGTTATGCTCGACTTCGTGGACATACACTACCAAAGATTTTGAGGGATTCTCTCTTCTAATTTGATTTTATTTTCCTAATTGCAACTATTTTCTTTCTCTTTGATCATTTTTGCTTCCTGGACACCTAATTTTCGATTTGTACCTATAAGATACCAAATCCACCAATTCAAACATAAAATAAATTAATCCAAAAAAAAAAATCCACGTAAACGTAAACGTAAACGTAGAGTTTTATTTCTACACTCCACAGTATCATTTTTATCTAGTGTTTTTGCTGTTGTTTATATGAGTATTAAAGTCCTAGTATTGTAGTTCATGTTTTTAAGAACGTTGTTGCGAATGCACTTTTGCGCATGTTTTTTTACATGTACGTTTGTGCATGTCCATTTGAGCGAGTGTGCTTGTGCATGTTTGTTGATTTGTATTAATGTCCTAGGATTGTAGTTTGTGTTTTCATGATCCTTTTTGCGAATGCACTTTTGCGTGTGTACTTTTGTGCATGCTTTTGTACACTTACTTATGTGCGTATCTTTCTAGCGAGAGTTTTTGTGCACGTTTCTTGATGCGCATTCATGTCCTCGAACTGTAGTACGTATTTTCTTGATCGCTTTTGGAATCCAATTTTGACCATGTTCGAGTCCGAATTTGGATTTTTCACGTTAGACAGGAATTGTAGCCAGCTGAAATAGCTTTCTAATGCCGCCCAAACCAGTTGATTTGGAGTCCGGATGAGAAAGTTATGCTCGACTTCGTGGACGTAGACTACCAAAGATTTTGAGGGAATCTCTCTTCTAATTTGATTTTATTTTCCTAATTGCAACTCTTTTCTTTCTCTTTGATCATTTTTGCTTCCTGGATTTCTAATTTTCGATCTGTACTTATAAGATACGAAATCCACCAATTCAAACAGAAAATTAATTAATCCAAAAAACAAAATCCACGTAACCGTAAATGTAGAGTTTTATTTCTACACTCCACTGTATCTATTTTATCAAGTGTTTTTGCTGTTGTTTGTTGATGCGTATTAAATTCCTAGTATTCTAGTTCGTGTTTTTGAGAACGTTGTTGCGAATGCACTTTTGCGCACGTTTTTTTACATGTAAGTTTGTGCATGTCCATTTGAGCGAGTGTGCTTGTGCATGTTTGTTGATTTGTATTAATGTTCTAGGATTGTAGTTTGTGTTTTCATGATCCTTTTTTCGAATGCACTTTTGCGTGAGTACTTTTGTCCATGCTTTTGTAAACTTACTTTTGTGCGTATCTTTCTAGCGAGAGTTTTTGTGCACGTTTCTTGATGCGCATTCCTGTCCTCGAACTGTAGTACGTATTTTCAGACGTGTGTGGTCCACTAAGCGTTAGTGCTAGGGGTGGTTTTAACTACTTCGTTACCTTTACCGATGATTATTCTAGGTACGGTTTCGTGTACTTAATGAAGTATAAGTCTGAAACTTTTGAAAGGTTCAAAGATTTTAGACACCAAGTAGAAAACCAACTCGGTAGACGTATTAAGAAACTACGATCCGATCGTGGTGGCGAATACTTAAGTACTGAGTTTATAGACTATCTTAAAGAGAATGGGATTCTGTCTCAATGGACTCCTCCTGGAACTCCTCAACTTAATGGAGTTTCCGAACGTCGGAATCGAACACTGTTAGACATGGTTCGATCTATGATGGGGTTCACCGAGTTACCGGCATACCTGTGGGGTCATGCACTCCTAACTGCCGTGTATTTGCTGAATAGGGTTAATACCAAAGCAGTTAACTCCACACCTTATGAACTTTGGCACTCCAAGAAACCCACGTTTAAACATATTAGGATATGGGGTTGTCCCGCTTACGTGAAGCGGCTAGTGGGAGATAAGTTGGATGGAAAATCCGACCTATGCTATTTTGTGGGGTATCCCGAGGATTCCATGGGATACGAATTCTACTATGTTTCCGAGGCTAAGGTGTTCGTCTCGAGAAATGCCGTGTTCCTTGAGAAGGAATTTCTATCGGATAGAAAGGGCAGTGTAGTTGATCTCGAAGAAGTTCGAGAACCACAATCTGAAGTTCAAGCACAACAATCAGATAATGAACCAATTCAACAAAACCACTAACATACCTCCTGAACCGTCGCTGCGTAGATCCGAAAGAGTTCGGAGAGCGCCCGATAGGTTATTCCTCGTTGATGAACTTGACCAAGGATGTGATCCTAGAACTTTCAACGAAGCTGTATCGGATACAGACAAGGGACATTGGCTAAATGCCATGAAATCCGAAATGGACTCTATGTACTCCAACAAGGTATGGACCTTGGTAGATCCACCCGAGGGAATCGTTCCCATAGGCTGCAAGTGGATCTATAAGAAGAAAATTGGAGTAGATGGAAAGGTATCGACCTACAAGGCTAGATTGGTAGCGAAGGGTTATACTCAAAAGCAAGGAGTTGACCATGAGGAAACCTTCTCTCCAGTTGCTATGCTTAAGTCCATTAGGATTTTGCTGGCCATCTCTGCGTGGTATGACTACGAGATATGGCAAATGGATGTGAAGACCGCTTTCCTTAATGGGGACATTGAGGAAGAAATTTACATGGCGCAGCCGGAAGGCTTCATATCTTCTGGAGATGAGCAAAAGGTTTGCAAACTCCAGCGATCCATTTATGGATTGAAACAAGCATCCCGTAGTTGGAACAAAAGGTTCGACACAACTATCAAAGAGTTTGAATTTGTGAAAAACCCGGAGGAACCTTGTGTCTACAAGAAGGTTAGTGGGAGTGCAGTGACTTTTCTTGTACTTTATGTTGATGACATACAACTCATTGGGAATGATGTAGGGATGTTGCAGTCGACTAAAGTATGGTTATCCACACGTTTCTCGATGAAGGATTTGGGAGAAGCATCCTACGTATTAGGAATACGAATCTATAGAGATAGATCGAGGAGATTGCTTGGCTTGTCCCAATCCATGTACATAGACACCGTTCTTAAACGGTTTAGCATGGAAGAATCCAAGAAGGGATTCTTGCCAATGTCCCATGGGGTTCGTCTCTCGAAATCCATGCGTCCACAAACGCAAATGGAAATCGAGGAGATGAAAAGGACACCTTATGCATCCGCTATAGGAAGCATAATGTATGGCATGTTGTGTACACGACCTGATATTGCGTATGCTGTGAGCGTCACAAGCAGATATCAGTCCGACCCCGGCCCAGCCCATTGGAAGGCTGTGAAGGACATTCTCAAGTACTTGCGAAGAACTCGAGATTTGTTTTTGGTCTATGGGGATACCGAGTTGAAATTAGAAGGCTTCACGGATTCTAGTTTTCAATCGGACGTGGATGACTCAAAGTCAAACTCGGGGTATATATTCAAAGTCAACGGAGGTGCCGTGTGTTGGAAGAGTTCCAAACAAGGCACGACGGCTGATTCCACCACCGAGGCTGAATATATTGCAGCATCAGATGCTTCAAAGGAAGGGTCATGGATTAGGAAATTCATCCAAGAGTTGGGTGTATTTCCGAACGCTAGCGATCCAGTACGGCTGTACTGCGATAACAACGGAGCCGTAGCGCAAGCTAAGGAACCAAGAGCTCATCAGAAGTCGAAGCACGTGTTGAGAAAATACCATGTGATCCGAGAGATCATAGAGAGAGGTGAAGTCAAGCTAGACAGAGTCACCTCGGAGGACAATATTGCAGATCCCTTCACCAAGCCATTGTGAGGATCAGTCCACGAGAAACATCGAGAGTCGATGGGACTTAGATTTATGAGTAGTTGGCTTTAGGTCAAGTGGGAGATTGTTAGAGTAGGTGACCGGCAAGCCAACTTGTGGCTATGGTCTTTCTCTTTTCTTTGTAATAAAACAATCGTTTTTCGTTCGTAATAATAAAATATCTTATTTGGCATTCTATATCTGTTATCCCATGCAAGCAGCATAGATATAGTCCTAACGAGTTACTCTATTACTTTGAGTTGATCTAGTAGAATCGTGAGATAACTCAGCAATGTAATGTAACTGTTAAACCTTGTTCCTAGTCGATGGGTTACGCCAATAATGAGGATACCGGCCTTTCCCTTTTGAGACTAGCACTTAGTGTATGTGTACTGCGTCTCATCAGTCCTCGGTGTTGTGACATCGGCATACTTGAGTGGGTGCTCATACTGGATGAGTTCACTGAACTCCCTCGCCCTAGAAATCTATAAGTGGTTCTCATTCATCGAGTAATAGGTTTCTAAGATATAGTTGTACACCATTAGTCCTTAAGACCCAGACATCACCGTGACTTCACTAGAGGACCGATTGTATCGTGACCTGTCCCTGAGTCCCACCGCGGACCACTCCAAGGGCCAACGTTCGTGCAATCCGAAATCTAGTGTGAAGTCTGTGCATTGTAGTAGGGGATTCGAGCGCTTGAGTAGTCATGGATGTCCTGTGTGTTCTGACGGTTTATAATCCATGGAATCTCTGGCCAGAGTTGATCGTGGGGTGATTAGGGAAATGTGTTTCCCTAAGTCGCACATGAACGGATTTATAATACCTAGAACGTTCGCACGGTTATTGAACTTTATAAGAGGTCTCGGTGAACCAATGCCTCTAGTTCAATCGGGACATGTGCTACGAAGGGATCGTACTGTACGCTAACTATATCATAAGGTTCTTGCAGGCACTTCACTTGTATCTAGGGAATCATGATGCGTAGTTGCTAGACGCCAATCTTGATTCGTTGGGCACCGATTTGATCGGGATTAGATAAAATGAGTTTTACTCTAATCGGGACTCTTGGGAGGAGTTCGTATAAGAACAATGTGTTGTTCGAATCACAAAGAGTTGTGAGCCCACGGCTAGCATACACCTGAACCATTGAGGGTCACACTTCTCGTGTAATATAGATCCTTGATAACAACAAGCATAGATTAATGTGTTAATCTTTGAACGATTGGATGTCGATATGATTGAATCCAAGATTCGTAATTGTGGATTGCGAATCGGAATAAACGTAGAGAAAGAGAGACATGCGGAATTTAGTGAACTTTCTAAATTGGGAAGTTTCCCGATTTAGCAGGTCCACTGAAGTGGAAGTTTCCAATTTTGGAAATTGGAAATTTCGAAGAGGCGCTCGTATCGACGATGACTCTGAGCTCGTCACAAATGTAATTTTATTATAATTTTGTGGACGATCGTTTATTAGAAACGAGGCCGACAAGGGAATAGGCTTAATGCATCAGTGGGTCAAGCCCAATGACTTAAGCCCACTAGGGTTGAAAACCCTAAGTATAAATAGACCTCAAAAAGAGTTTTGAGATCAGATTTTCAGCACCAAAAACCCTAGCCGCTCAGCCCCTTCGGCCGTTGCTGCCCCGACGCGCCACCGCCGGAAACACCGCCGGTTTTCTCCTCTTTTTCCTTCGTTTTATTCGTGTTGTTATCTAACTCGTTTACATCTAGTGCTGTAGTTCGAGTGGGTCGAAAATACGAGGTGAAACCTAATTGGAGAGGAGCTGCTGCCCTGACGAATCCACGCACCGCCGCACGCGCCGCACCGCCGCTCACGCGCCGTCGCTGCCGCTGCCACGCGCCGCCGCTGCTGCTGCCGTTGGTCGCCGCTCGTTGCTTGCTGGATCAGCTTGTTCCTGCCGTGAGTTGCAGCCCCGTGGATTGGTAATTAGCAGCTTGTACGTGACTCGTTCTAGGATTTCGATTCGTCGAAATCGCACGCTACAAGAGGTAATTAAATCGGAACTTTCGTAATTCGATTCGAACATGTTTGTATGATTATTAATTTGCGAGCATGAGTAATACGTGATTACATGTTTCGATTTTGTGAAATGAAGAATAAGCATGTTTCGTGATTTTCGGTTTTATGTATTTTTCAATTAAATCGATAATTACCATATGTATGGCGGAAGCGTTAAGGTACGTTGACTATGTGATTAGTTAATGCATGTAATCGAAACTAGTTCGATATAAAATTTTTAAATTCCGCTGCGTATACATGCACGATCCCCAACACCTATAAGATACCAAATCCACCAATTCAAAGAGAAAATAAATTAATCCAAAAAAAATTCCAGGTAAACGTAAACGTAGAGTTTTATTTCTACACTCCACTGTATCATTTTTATCTAGCGTTTTTGCTGTTGTTTGTTGATGCGTATTGAAGTCCTAGTATTTTATTTCGTGTTTTTAAGAACGTTGTTGCGAATGCACTTTTGCGCATGTTTTTTTACATGTGCGTTTGTGCATGTCCATTTGAGCGAGTGTGCTTGTGCATGTTTGTTGATTTGTGTTAATGTCCTAGGATTGTAGTTTGTGTTTTCATGATCCTTTTTGCAAATGCACTTTTGCGTGAGTACTTTTGTGCATGCTTTTGTACTTTTACTTATGTGCGTATATTTTGTAGCGAGTGTTTTTGTGCACGTTTCTTGATGCGCATTCGTGTCCTTGAACTGTAGCACGTATTTTCATGATCGCTTTTGGAATCCAATTTTGACCATGTCCGAGTCCGAATTTGGAAATTTGACATTAGACAGGAATTGAAGCGAGCTAAAATAGCTTTATAATACCGCCGGAACCAGTTGATTTGGAGTCCGGATGAGAAAGTTATGCTCGACTTCGTGGACAATACCGAAGATGTTGAGGGATCCTCTCTTCAAATTTGATTTTATTTACCTAATTGCAACTCTTTTCTTACTCTTTGATCATTTTTGCTTCATGGACACCTAATTATCAATTTCTACCTATAAGATACTAAATCCACCAATTAAAACAGAAATATAAATTAATCCATAAAAAAATCCACGTAAACGTAAACGTTTAGCGTTATTTCTACACTCCACTGTATCTTTTGTATTTAGTGTTTTTGCTATTGTTTGGTTATGCCTATTAAAGTCCTAGTGTTGTATTTCTTGTTTTTAAGAACGTTGTTGCGAATGTACTTTTGCGCATATTTTTTTACATGTACGTTTGTGCAAGTCCATTTGAGCGAGTGTGTTCGTGCATGTTTGTTGATTTGTATTAATGTCCTAGGATTGTAGTTTGTGCTTTCGTGATCCTTTTTGCGAATGCACTTTTGCGTGAGTACTTTTGTGCATGCTTTTGTACTCTTACTTATGTGCGTATATTTTGTAGCGAGTGTTTTTGTGCACGTTTCTTGATGCGCATTCGTGTCCTCGAACTGTAGCACGTATTTTCATGATTGCTTTTGGAATCCAATTTTGACCATGTTCGAGTCCGAATTTGGAAATTTGACATTAGACAGGAATTGTAGCCAGCTGAAATAGCTTTCTAATGCCGCCGGTACCAGTTGATTTGGAGTCCGAATGAGAAAGTTATGCTCGACTTCGTGGACAATACCGAAGATGTTGAGGGATCCTCTCTTCTAATTTGATTTTATTTACCTAATTGCAACTCTTTTCTTACTCTTTGATCATTTTTGCTTCATGGACACCTAATTATCAATTTGTACCTATAAGATACTAAATCCACCAATTAAAACAGAAATATAAATTAATCCATAAAAAAATTCACGTAAACGTAAACGTTTAATGTTATTTCTACACTCCACTGTATCTTTTGTATTCAGTGTTTTCGCTATTGTTTGGTTATGCGTATTAAAGTCCTAGTGTTGTATTTCGTGTTTTTAAGAACGTTGTTGCGAATGTACTTTTGCGCATATTTTTTTACATGTATGTTTGTGCATGTCCATTTGAGCGAGTGTGTTTGTGCATGTTTGTTGATTTGTATTAATGTCCTAGGATTGTAGTTTGTGTTTTCGTGATCCTTTTTGCGAATGCACTTTTGCGTGCGTACTTTTGTGCATGCTTTTGTACTTTTACTTATGTGCGTATATTTTGTAGCGAGTGTTTTTGTGCACGTTTCTTGATGCGCATTCGTGTCCTTGAACTGTAGCACGTATTTTCATGATCGCTTTTGGAATCCAATTTTGACCATGTTCGAGTCCGAATTTGGAAATTTGATATTAGACAGGAATTGTAGCCATCTAAAATAGCTTTCTAATGCCGCCGGTACCAGTTGATTTGGAGTCCGGATGAGAAAGTTATGCTCGACTTCGTGGACAATACCGAAGATGTTGAGGGATCCTCTCTTCTAATTTGATTTTATTTACCTAATTGCAACTCTTTTCTTACTCTTTGATCATTTTTGATTCATGGACACCTAATTATCAATTTGTACCTATAAGATACAAAATCCTCCAATTAAAACAGAAATATAAATTAATCCATAAAAAAATCCACGTAAACGTAAACGTTTAGTGTTATTTCTACACTCCACTGTATCTTTTGTATTTAGTGTTTTTGCTATTGTTTGGTTATGCGTATTAAAGTCCTAGTGTTGTATTTCGTGTTTTTAAGAACGTTGTTGCGAATGTACTTTTGCGCATATTTTTTTACATGTACGTTTGTGCATGTCCATTTGAGCGAGTATGTTTGTGCATGTTTGTTGATTTGTATTAATGTCCTAGGATTGTAGTTTGTGTTTTCGTGATCCTTTTTGCGAATGCACTTTTGCGTGCGTACTTTTGTGCATGCTTTTGTACTTTTACTTATGTGCGTATATTTTGTAGCGAGTGTTTTTGTGCACGTTTCTTGATGCGCATTCGTGTCCTTGAACTGTAGCACGTATTTTCATGATCGCTTTTGGAATCCAATTTTGACCATGTCCGAGTCCGAATTTGGAAATTTGACATTAGACAGGAATTGTAGCGAGCTAAAATAGCTTTATAATGCCGCCGGAACCTGTTGATTTGGAGTCCGGATGAGAAAGTTATGCTCGACTTCGTGGACACTACCGAAGATGTTGAGGGATCCTCTCTTCTAATTTGATTTTATTTTCCTAATTGCAACTCTTTTCTTACTCTTTAATCATTTTTGATTCATGGACACCTAATTATCAATTTGTACCTATAAGATACTAAATCCACCAATTAAAACAGAAATATAAATTAATCCATAAAAAAATCCACGTAAACGTAAACGTTTAGTGTTATTTCTACACTCCACTGTATCTTTTGTATTTAGTGTTTTTGCTATTGTTTGGTTATGCGTATTAAAGTCCTAGTGTTGTATTTCGTGTTTTTAAGAACGTTGTTGCGAATGTACTTTTGCGCAAAATTTTTTACATGTACGTTTGTGCATGTCCATTTGAGGGAGTGTGTTTGTGCATGTTTGTTGAAATGTATTAATGTCTTAGGATTGTAGTTTGTGTTTTCATGATCCTTTTTGCGAATGCACTTTTGCGTGAGTACTTTTGTGCATGCATTTGCACTTTTACTTATGTGCGTATATTTTGTAGCGAGTGTTTTTGTGCACGTTTATTGATGCGCATTCGTGTCCTCGAACTGTAGCACGTATTTTCATGATCGCTTTTGGAAACCAATTTTGACCATGTCCGAGTCCGAATTTGGAAATTTGACATTACACAGGAATTGTAGCGAGCTAAAATAGCTTTATAATGCCGCCTGAACCAGTTGATTTGGAGTCCAGATGAGAAAGTTATGCTCGACATCGTGGACACTACCGAAGATGTTGAGGGATCCTCTCTTCTAATTTGATTTTCTTTTCCTAATTGCAACTCTTTTCTTACTCTTTGATCATTTTTGCTTCATGGACACCTAATTATCAATTTCTACCTATAAGATACTAAATACACCAATTAAAACAGAAATATAAATTAATCCATAAAAAAATCCACGTAAACGTAAACGTTTAGCGTTATTTCTACACTCCACTGTATCTTTTGTATTTAGTGTTTTTGCTATTGTTTGGTTATGCCTATTAAAGTCCTAGTGTTGTATTTCTTGTTTTTAAGAACGTTGTTGCGAATGTACTTTTGCGCATATTTTTTTACATGTACGTTTGTGCAAGTCCATTTGAGCGAGTGTGTTCGTGCATGTTTGTTGATTTGTATTAATGTCCTAGGATTGTAGTTTGTGCTTTCGTTATCCTTTTTGCGAATGCACTTTTGCGTGAGTACTTTTGTGCATGCTTTTGTACTTTTACTTATGTGCGTATATTTTGTAGCGAGTGTTTTTGTGCACGTTTCTTGATGCGCATTCGTGTCCTCGAACTGTAGCACGTATTTTCATGATTGCTTTTGGAATCCAATTTTGACCATGTTCGATTCCGAATTTGGAAATTTGACATTAGACAGGAATTGTAGCCAGCTGAAATAGCTTTCTAATGCCGCCGGTACCAGTTGATTTGGAGTCCGGATGAGAAAGTTATGCTCGACTTCGTGGACAATACCGAAGATGTTGAGGGATCCTCTCTTCTAATTTGATTTTATTTACCTAATTGCAACTCTTTTCTTACTCTTTGATCATTTTTGCTTCATGGACACCTAATTATCAATTTGTACCTATAAGATACTAAATCCACCAATTAAAACAGAAATATAAATTAATCCATAAAAAAATCCACGTAAACGTAAACGTTTAGTGTTATTTCTACACTCCACTGTATCTTTTGTATTCAGTGTTTTCGCTATTGTTTGGTTATGCGTATTAAAGTCCTAGTGTTGTATTTCGTGTTTTTAAGAACGTTGTTGCGAATGTACTTTTGCGCATATTTTTTTACATGTACGTTTGTGCATGTCCATTTGAGCGAGTGTGTTTGTGCATGTTTGTTGATTTGTATTAATGTCCTAGGATTGTAGTTTGTGTTTTCGTGATCCTTTTTGCGAATGCACTTTTGCGTGCGTACTTTTGTGCATGCTTTTGTACTTTTACTTATGTGCGTATATTTTGTAGCGAGTGTTTTTGTGCACGTTTCTTGATGCGCATTCGTGTCCTTGAACTGTAGCACTTATTTTCATGATCGCTTTTGGAATCCAATTTTGACCATGTTCGAGTCCGAATTTGGAAATTTGATATTAGACAGGAATTGTAGCCATCTAAAATAGCTTTCTAATGCCGCCGGTACCAGTTGATTTGGAGTCCGGATGAGAAAGTTATGCTCGACTTCGTGGACAATACCGAAGATGTTGAGGGATCCTCTCTTCTAATTTGATTTTATTTACCTAATTGCAACTCTTTTCTTACTCTTTGATCATTTTTGATTCATGGACACCTAATTATCAATTTGTACCTATAAGATACAAAATCCACCAATTAAAACAGAAATATAAATTAATCCATAAAAAAATCCACGTAAACGTAAACGTTTAGTGTTATTTCTACACTCCACTGTATCTTTTGTATTTAGTGTTTTTGCTATTGTTTGGTTATGCGTATTAAAGTCCTAGTGTGTATTTCGTGTTTTAAGAACGTTGTTGCGAATGTACTTTTGCGCAAAATTTCTTACATGTACGTTTGTGCATGTCCATTTGAGGGAGTGTGTTTTTGCATGTTTGTTGAAATGTATTAATGTCTTAGGATTGTAGTTTGTGTTTTCGTGATCCTTTTTGCGAATGCACTTTTGCGGGAGTACTTTTGTGCATGCATTTGCACTTTTACTTATGTGCGTATATTTTGTAGCGAGTGTTTTTGTGCACGTTTATTGATGCGCATTCGTGTCCTCGAACTGTAGCACGTATTTTCATGATCGCTTTTGGAAACCAATTTTGACCATGTCCGAGTCCGAATTTGGAAATTTGACATTACACAGGAATTGTAGCGAGCTAAAATAGCTTTATAATGCCGCCTGAACCAGTTGATTTGGAGTCTGGATGAGAAAGTTATGCTCGACTTCGTGGACAATAGCGAAGATGTTGAGGGATCCTCTCTTCTAATTTGATTTTATTTTCCTAATTGCAACTCTTTTCTTACTCTTTGATCATTTTTGCTTCATGGACACCTAATTATCAATTTTTACCTATAAGATACTAAATCTACCAATTAAAACAGAAATATAAATTAATCCATAAAAAAATCCACTTAAACGTAAACGTTTAGTGTTAATTCTACACTCCACTGTATCTTTTGTATTTAGTGTTTTTGCTATTGTTTGGTTATGCGTATTAAAGTCCTAGTGTTGTATTTCGTGTTTTTAAGAACGTTGTTGCGAATGTACTTTTGCGCATATTTTTTTACATGTACGTTTGTGCATGTCCATTTGAGCGAGTGTGTTTGTGCATGTTTGTTGATTTGTATAACTGTCCTAGGATTGTAGTTTGTGCTTTCGTGATCCTTTTTGCGAATGCACTTTTGCGTGAGTACTTTTGTGCATGCTTTTGTACTTTTACTTATGTGCGTATATTTTGTAGCGAGTGATTTTGTGCACGTTTCTTCATGCGCATTCGTTTCCTCGAACTGTAGCACGTATTTTCATGATCGCTTTTGGAATCCAATTTTGACCATGTTCGAGTCCGAATTTGGAAATTTGACATTAGACAGAAATTGTAGCCAACTAAAATAGCTTTCTAATGCCGCCGGAACCATTTGATTTGGAGTCCGGATGAGAAAGTTATGCTCGACTTCGTGGACACTACCGAAGATGTTGAGGGATCCTCTCTTCTAATTTGATTTTATTTTCCTAATTGCAACTCTTTTCTTACTCTTTGATCATTTTTGCTTCATGGACAATTAATTATCAATTTGTACCTATAAGATACTAAATCCACCAATTAAAACAGAAATATAAATTAATCCATTAAAAAATCCACGTAAACATAATTGTTGAGTGTTATTTCTACACTCCACTATATCTTTTGTGTTTAGTGTTTTTGCTATTGTTTGGTTATGCGTATTAAAGTCCTAGTGTTGTATTTCGTGTTTT
This sequence comes from Erythranthe guttata, assembly GCF_000504015.1. The sequence continues at coordinate 137,764 of NW_012194258.1, read as the reverse complement.
TAAGAACGTTGTTGCGAATGTACTTTTGCGCATATTTTTTTACATGTACGTTTGTGCAAGTCCATTTGAGCGAGTGTGTTTGTGCATGTTTGTTGATTTGTATTAATGTCCTAGGATTGTAGTTTGTGCTTTCGTGATCCTTTTTGCGAATGCACTTTTGCGTGAGTACTTTTGTGCATGCTTTTGCACTTTTACTTATGTCCGTATATTTTGTAGGGAGTGTTTTAGTGCACGTTTCTTGATGCGCATTCGTGTCATCGAACTGTAGCACGTATTTTCATGATCGCTTTTGGAATCCAATTTTGACCATGTCCGAGTCCGAATTTGGAAATATGACATTAGACAGGAATTGTAGCCAGCTAAAATAGCTTTCTAATGCCGCCGGAACCAGTTGATTTGGAGTCCGGATGAGAAAGTTATGCTCGACTTCGTGGACACTACCGAAGATGTTGAGGGATCCTCTCTTCTAATTTGATTTTATTTTCCTAATTGCAACTCTTTTCTTACTCTTTGATCCTTTTTGCTTCATGGACAACTAATTACCAATTTGTACCTATAAGATACTAAATCCACCAATTAAAACAGAAATATAAATTAATCCATAAAAAAATCCACGTAAAAATAAACGTTGAGTGTTATTTCTACACTCCACTGTATCTTTTGTGTTTAGTGTTTTTGCTATTGTTTGGTTATGCGTATTAAAGTCCTAGTGTTGTATTTAGTGTTTTTAAGAACGTTGTTGCGAATGTACTTTTGCGCATATTTTTTTACATGTACGTTTGTGCAAGTCCATTTGAGCGAGTGTGTTTGTGCATGTTTGTTGATTTGTACTAATGTCCTAGGATTGTAGTTTGTGCTTTCGTGATCCTTTTTGCGAATGCACTTTTGGGTGAGTACTTTTGTGCATGCTTTTGTACTTTTACTTATGTGCGTATATTTTGTAGCGAGTGATTTTGTGCACGTTTCTTCATGCGCATTCGTTTCCTCGAACTGTAGCACGTATTTTCATGATCGCTTTTGGAATCCAATTTTGACCATGTTCGAGTCCGAATTTGGAAATTTGACATTAGACAGAAATTGTAGCCAACTAAAATAGCTTTCTAATGCCGCCGGAACCATTTGATTTGGAGTCCGGATGAGAAAGTTATGCTCGACTTCGTGGACACTACCGAAGATGTTGAGGGATCCTCTCTTCTAATTTGATTTTATTTTCCTAATTGCAACTCTTTTCTTACTCTTTGATCATTTTTGCTTCATGGACAATTAATTATCAATTTGTACCTATAAGATACTAAATCCACCAATTAAAACAGAAATATAAATTAATCCATTAAAAAATCCACGTAAACATAATTGTTGAGTGTTATTTCTACACTCCACTATATCTTTTGTGTTTAGTGTTTTTGCTATTGTTTGGTTATGCGTATTAAAGTCCTAGTGTTGTATTTCGTGTTTTTAAGAACGTTGTTGCGAATGTACTTTTGCGCATATTTTTTTACATGTACGTTTGTGCAAGTCCATTTGAGCGAGTGTGTTTGTGCATGTTTGTTGATTTGTATTAATGTCCTAGGATTGTAGTTTGTGCTTTCGTGATCCTTTTTGCGAATGCACTTTTGCGTGAGTACTTTTGTGCATGCTTTTGCACTTTTACTTATGTCCGTATATTTTGTAGCGAGTGTTTTTGTGCACGTTTCTTGATGCGCATTCGTGTCCTCGAACTGTAGCACGTATTTTCATGATCGGTTTTGGAATCCAATTTTGACCATGTCCGAGTCCGAATTTGGAAATATGACATTAGACAGGAATTGTAGCCAGCTAAAATAGCTTTCTAATGCCGCCGGAACCAGTTGATTTGGAGTCCGGATGAGAATGTTATGCTCGACTTCGTGGACACTACCGAAGATGTTGAGTGATCCTCTCTTCTAATTTGATTTTATTTTCCTAATTGCAACTCTTTTCTTACTCTTTGATCATTTTTGCTTCATGGACAACTAATTATCAATTTGTACCTATAAGATACTAAATCCACCAATTAAAACAGAAATATAAATTAATCCATAAAAAAATCCACGTAAACGTAAACGTTTAGTGTTATTTCTACACTCCACTGTATCTTTTGTATTTAGTGTTTTTGATATTGTTTGGTTATGCGTATTAAAGATCCAGTGTTGTATTTCGTGTTTTTAAGAACGTTGTTGCGAATGTACTTTTGCGCATATTTTTTTACATGTACGTTTGTGCATGTCCATTTGAGCGAGTGTGTTTGTGCATGTTTGTTGATTTGTATTAATGTCCTAGGATTGTAGTTTGTGCTTTCGTGATCCTTTTTGCGAATGCACTTTTCCGTGAGTACCTTTGTGCATGCTTTTGTACTTTTACTTATGTGCGTATATTTTGTAGTGAGTGTTTTTGTGCACGTTTCTTGATGCGCATTCGTGTCCTCGAACTGTTGCACGTATTTTCATGATCGCTTTTGGAATCCAATTTTGACCATGTTCGAGTCCGAATTTGGAAATTTGACATTAGACTGGAATTGTAGCGCGCTAAAATAGCTTTCTAATTGATATGATCTTAACTACATCCAACACGAAGAATTGGAAGACAAGGAAGAGGGAAATTCGTTGGACAAGTCGAATTTCATGCATCCCGAAAGTCCCGTATAATTCTGGTAGAGTACACTATTTGGCTGATAACTTTCTCACCTCAAGTCCAATTAAGGTGATTCAAATTGCTACGGAAAGCCAACTTAAAAATCTAAAACTTTGCTGTTTTGATCCGAGGGAGATTCGGAGTGGAAGAGGTCCGAAATCGAGCTTGAAGTGGAGACACGTGCACAGCCAAATGTCTACTCGAGTTATGAAGAATGTTCGTGTCGTCGACTTGATATTTGGAGTTTAGATTTTATTAAATTACGTTTTTATATTAGGTTTAATATATTTATATTATTTAAGAGTTAGTTATGGCTAGGATTTTCTTATTTATTAGTTTCCTTATTATAGATTAGGTAAGAGTCCTTTTCCTTGTGAAAAAGGAGTGTTTTTAGATCTTATAAATATGTAGCCAATTTGGCTGATTTTATTAAACGAATTTTGATGATTTAAATGGAGTTTATTCTCTTTGGTTCTTTAAGAACTGCTCGAACATTTCGGTGGATTCCGTTTGTTCACCCCGACTTATCAATCGATCTTCCACAATCGATTGTGGCGTCTTCGCATACCAAGGTTCTTGCCTCTTTATAGGCAATGGGTCGCGGTTCCACCTTTGATTCCTTCTTTGGACGGTCCAGGATTTGATATCCGAAGTATTGGTACCGGGTCTCGTCACATGGTTGGCGTGGTTCGTATCATTTGGTACTCAGAGCCATCTTCCTAAGAAGGTTTCGCCTATCCTTTATCTTTATTTTTGAGTCAATCTTTGTTTTCGTGTCTTTGTTTTGTTTTTCATTTCGTGTCTATTGTTGTTGAGTCTTCTAGTCTTTCGTTTTGTTTATTTTGAGTCCGTAAACAAATAAAAAAAAAATAATAAATCGAAATTTATTTTTTGTTTGAAGTTTCTTTGAGTCTAAGTTAGGTTTTGTCTAGAGTCCAGAAAAAAAAAATCGAAAAAAAAAGAATAAAAAAAACGGAAGAACGAGTGAGTTTTGTTATTCGTTAATCTCGTGAACTCTATTAAGTTTCTTTCTTGTGGCGTCAACATTATAACTTTGGTTCGTGGTTCTATATAGCCATTGGGTCAAGTTGGTTGTTCCATACTTTTGGTTTGCGTTTCTATATAAACGTTAGGTCGGAGTGCTATCAAGGAAAATTTAATCTTGTTCATTGGATGGGGGATTTCATTATTAATTGTTCGTAAAAAAAAAAAAAAAAGTTTCAAATACAGTGAAGAACTTTCTGCCTCATGGATTCGCTTTCAATACTACACGCTCATTCAAAGGATTCGAATTCGAGGACGAATTCTTTTGAAGAAAGGGAGTATGATATGATCCTAACTACATCCAACACGAAGAATTGGAAGACAAGGAAGAGGGAAATTCGTTGGACAAGTCGAATTTCATGCATCCCGAAAGTCCCGTATAATTCTGGTAGAGTACACTATTTGGCTGATAACTTTCTCACCTCAAGTCCAATTAAGGTGATTCAAATTGCTACGGAAAGCCAACTTAAAAATCTAAAACTTTGCTGTTTTGATCCGAGGGAGATTCGGAGTGGAAGAGGTCCGAAATCGAGCTTGAAGTGGAGACACGTGCACAGCCAAATGTCTACTCGAGTTATGAAGAATGTTCGTGTCGTCGACTTGATATTTGGAGTTTAGATTTTATTAAATTACGTTTTTATATTAGGTTTAATATATTTATATTATTTAAGAGTTAGTTATGGCTAGGATTTTCTTATTTATTAGTTTCCTTATTATAGATTAGGTGATCGCTTTTGGAATCCAATTTTGACCATGTTCGAGTCCGAATTTGGAAATTTGACATTAGACAGGAATTGTAGCCAGCTAAAATAGCTTTCTAATGCCGAAGGAACCAGTTGATTTGGAGTCCGGATGAGAAAGTTATTCTCGACTTCGTGGACACTACCGAAGATGTTGAGGGATCCTCTCTTCTACTTTGATTTTATTTTCCTAATTACAACTCTTTTCTTACTCTCTGATCATTTTTGCTTCATGGACACCTAATTATCAATTTGTACCTATAAGATACTAAATCCACCAATTAAAACAAAAATATAAATTAATCCGTAAAAAGATCCACGTAAACGTAAACGTTGAGTGTTATTTCTACACTCCACTGTATCTTTTGTATTTTGTGTTTTTGCTATTGTTTGGTTATGCGTATTAAAGTCCTAGTGTTGTATTTCGTGTTTTTAAGAACGTTGTTGCGAAAGTACGTTTGCGCATATTTTTTTACATGTACGTTTGTGCATGTCCATTTGAGCGAGTGTGTTTGTGCATGTTTGTTGATTTGTATTAATGTCCTAGGATTGTAGTTTGTGTTTTCGTGATCCTTTTTGCGAATGCACTTTTCCGTGAGTACTTTTGTGCATGCTTTTGTACTTTTACTTATGTGCGTATATTTTGTAGCGAGTGTTTTTTTTGCACGTTTCTTGATGCGCATTCGTGTCCTCAAACTGTTGCACGTATTTTCATGATGGCTTTTGGAATCCAATTTTGACCATGTTCGAGTCCGAATTTGGAAATTTGACATTAGACAGGAATTGTAGCCAGCTAAAATAGCTTTCTAATTCCGCCGGAACCATTTGATTTGGAGTCCGGATGAGAAAGTTATGCTCGACTTCGTGGACACTACCGAAGATGTTGAGGGATCCTCTCTTCTACTTTGATTTTATTTTCCTAATTACAACTCTTTTCTTACTCTCTGATCATTTTTGCTTCATGGACACCTAAATATCCATTTGTACCTATAAGATACTAAATCCACCAATTAAAACAAAAATATAAATTAATCCATAAAAAAATCCACGTAAACGTAAACGTTGAGTGTTATTTCTACACTCCACTAAATCTTTTGTATTTAGTGTTTTTGCTAATGTTTGGTTATGCGTATTAAAGTCCTAGTGTTGTATTTCGTGTTTTTAAGAACGTTGTTGCGAATGCACTTTTGCGCATATTTTTTTACATGTACGTTTGTGCATGTCCATTTGAGCGAGTGTGTTTGTGCATGTTTTTTGATTTTGTATTAATGTCCTAGGATTGTAGTTTGTGTTTTCGTGATCCTTTTTGCGAATGCACTTTTCCGTGAGTACTTTTGTGCATGCTTTTGTACTTTTACTTATGTGCGTATATTTTGTAGCGAGTGTTTTTTTTGCACGTTTCTTGATGCGCATTCGTGTCCTCAAACTGTTGCACGTATTTTCATGATGGCTTTTGGAATCCAATTTTGACCATGTTCGAGTCCGAATTTGGAAATTTGACATTAGACAGGAATTGTAGCCAGCTAAAATAGCTTTCTAATGCCGAAGGAACCAGTTGATTTGGAGTCCGGATGAGAAAGTTATGCTCGACTTCGTGGACACTACCGAAAATGTTGAGGGATCCTCTCTTCTACTTTGATTTTATTTTCCTAATTACAACTCTTTTCTTACTCTCTGATCATTTTTGCTTCATGGACACCTAATTATCAATTTGTACCTATAAGATACTAAATCCACCAATTAAAACAAAAATATAAATTAATCCAAAAAATCCACGTAAATGTAAACGTTAAGTGTTATTTCTACACACCACTAAATCTTTTGTATTTAGTGTTATTGCTATTGTTTGGTTATGCGTATTACAGACCAAGTGTTGTGTTACGTGTTTTTAAGAACGTAGTTGCGAATGCACTTTTGCGCATGTTTTTTTACATGTACGTTTGTGCATGTCCATTTGAGCGAGTGTGTTTGTGCATGTTTGTTGATTTGTATTAATGTCCTAGGATTGTAGTTTGTGTTTTCGTGATCCTTTTTGCGAATGCACTTTTCCGTGAGTACTTTTGTGCATGCTTTTGTACTTTTACTAATGTGCGTATATTTTGTAGCGAGTGTTTTTGTGCATGTTTCTTGATGCGCATTCGTGTCCTCGAACTGTTGCACATATTTTCATGATCGCTTTTGGAATCCAATTTTGACCATGTTCGAGTCCGAATTTGGAAATTTGACATTAGACAGGAATTGTAGCCAGCTAAAATAGCTTTCTAATGCCGAAGGAACCAGTTGATTTGGAGTCCGGATGAGAAAGTTATGCTCGACTTCGTGGACACTACCGAAGATGTTGAGGGATCCTCTCTTCTACTTTGATTTTATTTTCCTAATTACAACTCTTTTCTTACTCTCAGATCATTTTTGCTTCATGGACACCTAATTATCAATTTGTACCTATAAGATATCAAATCCACCAATTAAAACAAAAATATAAATTAATCCATAAAAAAATCCACGTAAACGTAAACGTTGAGTGTTATTTCTACACTCCACTGTATCTTTTGTATTTTGTGTTTTTGCTATTGTTTGGTTATGCGTATTAAAGTCCTAGTGTTGTATTTCGTGTTTTTAAGAACGTTGTTGCGAAAGTACTTTTGCGCATATTTGTTTACATGTACGTTTGTGCATGTCCATTTGAGCGAGTGTGTTTGTGCATGTTTGTTGATTTGTATTAATGTCCTAGGATTGTAGTTTGTGTTTTCGTGATCCTTTTTGCGAATGCACTTTTGCGTGCGTACTTTTGTGCATGCTTTTGTACTTTTACTTATGTGCGTATATTTTGTAGCGAGTGTTTTTGTGCACGTTTCTTGATGCGCATTCGTGTCCTCGAACTGTTGCACATATTTTCATGATCGCTTTTGGAATCCAATTTTGACCATGTTCGAGTCCGAATTCGGAAATTTGACATTAGACAGGAATTGTAGCCAGCTAAAATAGCTTTCTAATGCCGAAGGAACCAGTTGATTTGGAGTCCGGATGAGAAAGTTATTCTCGACTTCGTGGACACTACCGAAGATGTTGAGGGATCCTCTCTTCTACTTTGATTTTATTTTCCTAATTACAACTCTTTTCTTACTCTCTGATCATTTTTGCTTCATGGACACCTAATTATCAATTTGTACCTATAAGATACTAAATCCACCAATTAAACCAGAAATATAAATTAATCCATTAAAAAATCCACGTAAACATAAACGTTGAGTGTTATTTCTACACTCCACTATATCTTTTGTGTTTGTTGTTTTCGCTATTGTTTGGTTATGCGTATTAAAGTCCTAGTGTTGTATTTCGTGTTTTTAAGAACGTTGTTGCGAATGTACTTTTGCGCATATTTTTTTACATGTACGTTTGTGCAAGTCCATTTGAGCGAGTGTGTTTGTGCATGTTTGTTGATTTGTATTAATGTCCTAGGATTGTAGTTTGTGCTTTCGTGATCCTTTTTGCGAATGCACTTTTGCGTGAGTACTTTTGTGCATGCTTTTGCACTTTTACTTATGTCCGTATATTTTGTAGCGAGTGTTTTTGTGCACGTTTCTTGATGCGCATTCGTGTCCTCGAACTGTAGCACGTATTTTCATGATCGCTTTTGGAATCCAATTTTGACCATGTCCGAGTCCGAATTTGGAAATATGACATTAGACTGGAATTGTAGCCAGCTAAAATAGCTTTCTAATGCCGCCGGAATCAGTTGATTTGGAGTCCGGATGAGAGAGTTATGCTCGACTTCGTGGACACTACCGAAGATGTTGAGTGATCCTCTCTTCTAATTTGATTTTATTTTCCTAATTGCAACTCTTTTCTTACTCTTTGATCCTTTTTGCTTCATGGACAACTAATTATCGATTTGTACCTATAAGATACTAAATCCACCAATTAAAACAGAAATATAAATTAATCCATAAAAAAATCCACGTAAACGTAAACCAATAGTGTTATTTCTACACTCCACTGTATCTTTTGTGTTTAGTGTTTTTGCTATTGTTTGGTTATGCGTATTAAAGATCCAGTGTTGTATTTCGTGTTTTTAAGAACGTTGTTGCGAATGTACTTTTGCGCATATTTTTTTACATGTACGTTTGTGCATGTCCATTTGAGCGAGTGTGTTTGTGCATGTTTGTTGATTTGTATTAATGTCCTAGGATTGTAGTTTGTGCTTTCGTGATGCTTTTTGCGAATGCACTTTTGCGTGAGTACTTTTGTGCATGCTTTTGTACTTTTACATATGTGCGTATATTTTGTAGCGAGTATTTTTGTGCACGTTTCTTGATGCGCATTCGTTTCCTCGAACTGTAGCACGTATTTTCATGATCGCTTTTGGAATCCAATTTAGACCATGTTCGAGTCCAAATTTGGAAGTATAACATCAGACAGGAATTGTAGCCAGCTAAAATAGCTTTCTAATGCCGCCGAAACCAGTTGATTTGGAGTCCGGATGAGAAAGTTATGCTCGACTTCGTGGACGTAAACATAAATAAAAATTAATCCATAAAAACATCCACGTAAACGTAAACGTTTAGTGTTATATCTACACTCCACTGTATCTTTTGTATTTAGTGTTTTTGATATTGTTTGGTTATGCTTATTAAAGTCCTAGTGTTGTATTTCGTGTTTTTAAGAACGTTGTTGCGAATGCACTTTTGCGCATGTATTTTTACATGTACGTTTGTGCATATCCATTTGAGCTAGTGTGTTGGTGCATGTTTGTTGATTTGTATTAATGTCCTAGGATTGTAGTTTGTGTTTTCGTGATCCTTTTTGCGAATGCACTTTTGCGTGAGTACTTTTGTGCATGCTTTTGTATTTTTACTTATGTGCGTATATTTTGTAGCGAGTGTTTTTGTGCACGTTTCTAGATGCGAATTCGTTTCCTCGAACTGTTGCACGTATTTTCATGATCGCTTTTGGAATCAAATTTTGACCATGTTCGAGTCCGAATTTGGAAATTTGACATTAGACAGGAATTGTAGCGCACTAAAATAGCTTTCTAATGCCGCCGGAACCAGTTGATTTGGAGTCCGGATGAGAAAGTTATGCTCGACTTCGTGGACACTACCGAAGATGTTGAGGGATCCTCTCTTCTAATTTGATTTTATTTTCCTAATTGCAACTCTTTTCTTACTCTTTGATCATTTTTGCTTCATGGACACATAATTATCAATTTGTACCTATACGATACTAAATCCACCAATTAAAACAAAAATATAAATTAATCCATAAAAAAATCCACGTAAACGTAAACGTTTAGTGTTATTTCTACACTCCACTGTATCTTTTGTATTTAGTGTTTTTGCTATTGTTTGGTTACGCGTATTAAAGTCCTAGTGTTGTATTTCGTGTTTTTAAGAACATTGTTGCGAATGTACTTTTGCGCATATTTTTTTACATGTACGTTTGTGCATGTCCATTTGACCGAGTGTGTTTGTGCATGTTTGTTGATTTGTATTAATGTCCTAGGATTGTAGTTTGTGTTTTCGTGATCCTTTTTGCGAATGCACTTTTCCGTGAGTACTTTTGTGCATGCTTTTGTACTTTTACTTATGTGCGTATATTTTGTAGCGAGTGTTTTTGTGCACGTTTCTTGATGCGCATTCGTGTCCTCGAACTGTTGCACATATTTTCATGATCGCTTTTGGAATCCAATTTTGACCATGTTCGAGTCCGAATTTGGAAATTTGACATTAGATAGGAATTGTAGCCAGCTAAAATAGCTTTCTAATGCCGAAGGAACCAGTTGATTTGGAGTCCGGATGAGAAAGTTATGCTCGACTTCGTGGACACTACCGAAGATGTTGAGGGATCCTCTCTTCTACTTTGATTTTATTTTCCTAATTACAACTCTTTTCTTACTCTTTGATCATTTTTGCTTCATGGACACCTAATTATCAATTTGTACCTATAAGATATCAAATCCACCAATTAAAACAAAAATATAAATTAATCCATAAAAAAATCCACGTAAACGTAAACGTTGAGTGTTATTTCTACACTCCACTGTATCTTTTGTATTTTGTGTTTTTGCTATTGTTTGGTTATGCGTATTAAAGTCCTAGTGTTGTATTTCGTGTTTTTAAGAACGTTGCTGCGAAAGTACGTTTGCGCATATTTTTTTACATGTACGTTTGTGCATGTCCATTTGAGCGAGTGTGTTTGTGCATGTTTGTTGATTTGTATTAATGTCCTAGGATTGTAGTTTGTGTTTTCGTGATCCTTTTTGCGAATGCACTTTTGCGTGCGTACTTTTGTGCATGCTTTTGTACTTTTACTTATGTGCGTATATTTTGTAGCGAGTGTTTTTGTGCACGTTTCTTGATGCGCATTCGTGTCCTCGAACTGTTGCACATATTTTCATGATCGCTTTTGGAATCCAATTTTGACCATGTTCGAGTCCGAATTCGGAAATTTGACATTAGACAGGAATTGTAGCCAGCTAAAATAGCTTTCTAATGCCGAAGGAACCAGTTGATTTGGAGTCCGGATGAGAAAGTTATTCTCGACTTCGTGGACACTACCGAAGATGTTGAGGGATCCTCTCTTCTACTTTGATTTTATTTTCCTAATTACAACTCTTTTCTTACTCTCTGATCATTTTTGCTTCATGGACACCTAATTATCAATTTGTACCTATAAGATACTAAATCCACCAATTAAACCAGAAATATAAATTAATCCATTAAAAAATCCACGTAAACATAAACGTTGAGTGTTATTTCTACACTCCACTGTATCTTTTGTGTTTGTTGTTTTCGCTATTGTTTGGTTATGCGTATTAAAGTCCTAGTGTTGTATTTCGTGTTTTTAAGAACGTTGTTGCGAATGTACTTTTGCGCATATTTTTTTACATGTACGTTTGTGCAAGTCCATTTGAGCGAGTGTGTTTGTGCATGTTTGTTGATTTGTATTAATGTCCTAGGATTGTAGTTTGTGCTTTCGTGATCCTTTTTGCGAATGCACTTTTGCGTGAGTACTTTTGTGCATGCTTTTGCACTTTTACTTATGTCCGTATATTTTGTAGCGAGTGTTTTTGTGCACGTTTCTTGATGCGCATTCGTGTCCTCGAACTGTAGCACGTATTTTCATGATCGCTTTTGGAATCCAATTTTGACCATGTCCGAGTCCGAATTTGGAAATATGACATTAGACTGGAATTGTAGCCAGCTAAAATAGCTTTCTTATGCCGCTGGAACCAGTTGATTTGGAGTCCGGATGAGAGAGTTATGCTCGACTTCGTGGACACTACCGAAGATGTTGAGTGATCCTCTCTTCTAATTTGATTTTATTTTCCTAATTGCAACTCTTTTCTTACTCTTTGATCCTTTTTGCTTCATGGACAACTAATTATCAATTTGTACCTATAAGATACTAAATCCACCAATTAAAACAGAAATATAAATTAATCCATAAAAAAATCCACGTAAACGTAAACCAATAGTGTTATTTCTACACTCCACTGTATCTTTTGTGTTTAGTGTTTTTGCTATTGTTTGGTTATGCGTATTAAAGATCCAGTGTTGTATTTCGTGTTTTTAAGAACGTTGTTGCGAATGTACTTTTGCGCATATTTTTTTACATGTACGTTTGTGCATGTCCATTTGAGCGAGTGTGTTTGTGCATGTTTGTTGATTTGTATTAATGTCCTAGGATTGTAGTTTGTGCATTCGTGATGCTTTTTGCGAATGCACTTTTGCGTGAGTACTTTTGTGCATGCTTTTGTACTTTTACATATGTGCGTATATTTTGTAGCGAGTATTTTTGTGCACGTTTCTTGATGCGCATTCGTTTCCTCGAACTGTAGCACGTATTTTCATGATCGCTTTTGGAATCCAATTTTGACCTTGTTCGAGTCCAAATTTGGAAGTATAACATCAGACAGGATTTGTAGCCAGCTAAAATAGCTTTCTAATGCCGCCGAAACCAGTTGATTTGGAGTCCGGATGAGAAAGTTATGCTCGACTTCGTGGACGTAAACATAAATAAAAATTAATCCATAAAAACATCCACGTAAACGTAAACGTTTTGTGTTATTTCTACACTCCACTGTATCTTTTGTATTTAGTGTTTTTGATATTGTTTGGTTATGCTTATTAAAGTCCTAGTGTTGTATTTCGTGTTTTTAAGAACGTTGTTGCGAATGCACTTTTGCGCATGTATTTTTACATGTACGTTTGTGCATATCCATTTGAGCTAGTGTGTTGGTGCATGTTTGTTGATTTGTATTAATGTCCTAGGATTGTAGTTTGTGTTTTCGTGATCCTTTTTTGCGAATGCACTTTTCCTTGAGTACTTTTGTGCATGCTTTTGTACTTTTACTTATGTGCGCATATTTTGTAGCGAGTTTTTTGTGCACGTTTCTTGATGCGCATTCGTGTCCTCGAACTGTTGCACGTATTTTCATGATCGCTTTTGGAATTCAATTTTGACCATGTTCGAGTCCGAATTTGGAAATTTGACATTAAGACAGGAATTGTAGCCAGCTAAAATAGCTTTCTAATGCCGCCGTAACCAGTTGATTTAGAGTCCGGATGAGAAAGTTATGCTCGACTTCGTGGACACTACCGAAGATGTTGAGGGATCCTCTCTTCTAATTTGATTTTATTTTCCTAATTGCAACTCTTTTCTTACTCTTTGATCATTTATGCTTCATGGACACCTAATTATCACTTTGTACCTATAAGATACAAAATCCACCAATTAAAACAAAAATATAAATTATTCCATAAAAAAATCCACGTAAACGTAAACGTTGAGTGTTATTTCTACACTCCACTATATCTTTCGTATTTAGTGTTTTTGATATTGTTTGGTTATGCGTATTAAAGTCCTAGTGTTGTATTTCGTGTTTTTAAGAACGTTGTTGCGAATGCACTTTTGCGCATGTTCTTTTACATGTACGTTTGTGCATGTCCATTTGAGCGAGTGTGTTTGTGCATGTTTGTTGATTTGTATTAATGTCCTAGGATTGTAGTTTGTGTTTTCGTGATCCTTTTTGCGAATGCACTTTTCCGTGACTACTTTTGTGCATGCTTTTGTACTTTTACTTATGTGCGTATATTTTGTAGCGAGTGTTTTTGTGCACGTTTCTTGATGCGAATTCGTGTCCTCGAACTGTTGCACGTATTTTCATGATCGCTTTTGGAATCCAATTTTGACCATGTTCGAGTCCGAATTTGGAAATATGATATTAGACAGGAATTGTAGCCAGCTAAAATAGCTTTCTTATGCCGCCGGAACCAGTTGATTTGGAGTCCGAATGAGAAAGTTATGCTCGACTTCGTGGACACTACCGAAGATGTTGAGGGATCCTCTCTTCTAATTTGATTTTATTTTCCTAATTGCAACTCTTTTCTTACTCTTTGATCATTTTTGCTTCATGGACAAATAATTATCAATTTGTACCTATAAGATACTAAATCCACCAATTAAAACAGAAATATAAATTAATCCATAAAAAAATCGACGTAAACGTAAACGTTGAGTGTTATTTCTACACTCCACTGTATCTTTTGAGTTTAGTGTTTTTGCTATTGTTTGGTTATGCGTATTAAAGTCCTAGTGTTGTATTTCGCGTTTTTAAGAACGTTGTTGCGAATGTACTTTTGCGCATATTTTTTTACATGTACGTTTGTGCAAGTCCATTTGAGCGAGTGTGTTTGTGCATGTTTGTTGATTTGTATTAATGTCCTAGGATTGTAGTTTGTGCTTTCGTGATCCTTTTTGCGAATGCACTTTTGCGTGAGTACTTTTGTGGATGCTTTTGTACTTTTACTTATGTGCGTATATTTTGTAGCGAGTGTTTTTGTGCACGTTTCTTGATGCGCATTCGTGTCCTCGAACTGTAGCACGTATTTTCATGATCGCTTTTGGAATCCAATTTTGACCATGTTCGAGTCCGAATTTGGAAATTTGACATTGGACAGGAATTGTAGCCAGCTAAAATAGCTTTCTAATGCCGCCGAAACCAGTTGATTTGGAGTCTGGATGAGAAAGTTATGCTCGACTTCGTGGACAATACCGAAGATGTTGAGGGATCCTCTCTTCTAATTTGATTTTATTTTCCTAATTGCAACTCTTTTCTTACTCTTTGATCATTTTTGCTTCATGGACACCTAATTATCAATTTTTACCTATAAGATACTAAATCTACCAATTAAAACAGAAATATAAATTAATCCATAAAAAAATCCACTTAAACGTAAACGTTTAGTGTTATTTCTACACTCCACTGTATCTTTTGTATTTAGTGTTTTTGCTATTGTTTGGTTATGCGTATTAAAGTCCTAGTGTTGTATTTCGTGTTTTTAAGAACGTTGTTGCGAATGTACTTTTGCGCATATTTTTTTACATGTACGTTTGTGCATGTCCATTTGAGCAAGTGTGTTTGTGCATGTTTGTTGATTTGTATTAATGTCCTAGGATTGTAGTTTGTGCTTTCGTGATCCTTTTTGCGAATGAACTTTTGCGTGAGTACTTTTGTGCATGCTTTTGCACTTTTACTTATGTCCGTATATTTTGTAGGGAGTGTTTTAGTGCACGTTTCTTGATGCGCATTCGTGTCATCGAACTGTAGCACGTATTTTCATGATCGCTTTTGGAATCCAATTTTGACCATGTCCGAGTCCGAATTTGGAAATATGACATTAGACAGGAATTGTAGCCAGCTAAAATAGCTTTCTAATGCCGCCAGAACCAGTTGATTTGGAGTCCGGATGAGAAAGTTATGCTCGACTTCGTGGACACTACCGAAGATGTTGAGGGATCCTCTCTTCTAATTTGATTTTATTTTCCTAATTGCAACTCTTTTCTTACTCTTTGATCATTTTTGCTTCATGGACAACTAATTATCAATTTTTACCTATACGATACTAAATCCACCAATTAAAACAGAAATATAAATTAATCCATAAAAAAATCCACGTAAACGTAAACGTTGAGTGTTATTTCTACACTCCACTGTATCTTTTGTGTTTAGTGTTTTTGCTATTTTTTGGTTATGCGTATTAAAGTCCTAGTGTTGTATTTCTTGTTTTTAAGAACGTTGTTGCGAATGTACTTTTGCGCATATTTTTTTACATGTACGTTTGTGCAAGTCCATTTAAGCGAGTGTGTTTGTGCATGTTTGTTGATTTGTACTAAGGTCCTAGGATGGTAGTTTGTGCTTTCGTGATCCTTTTTGCGAATGCACTTTTGCGTGAGTACTTTTGTGCATCCTTTTGTACTTTTACTTATGTGCGTATATTTTGTAGCGAGTGTTTTTGTGCACGTTTCTTGATGCGCATTCGTGTCCTCGAACTGTAGCACGTATTTTCATGATCGCTTTTGGAATTCAATTTTGACCATGTCCGAGTCCGAATTTGGAAATTTGACATTAGACAGGAATTGTAGCCAGCTAAAATAGCTTTCTAATGCACCGGAACCAGTTGATTTGGAGTCCGGATGAGAAAGTTATGCTCGACTTCGTGGACAATACCGAAGATGTTGAGGGATCGTCTCTTCTAATTTGATTTTATTTTCCTCATTGCAACTCTTTTCTTACTCTTTGATCATTTTTGCTTCATGGACAACTAATTATCAATTTGTACCTATAAGATACTAAATCCACCAATTAAAACAGAAATATAAATTAATCCATTAAAAAATCCACGTAAACATAATTGTTGAGTGTTATTTCTACACTCCACTGTATCTTTTGTGTTTAGTGTTTTTGCTATTGTTTGGTTATGCGTATTAAAGTCCTAGTGTTGTATTTCGTGTTTTTAAGAACGTTGTTGCGAATGTACTTTTGCGCATATTTTTTTACATGTACGTTTGTGCAAGTCCATTTGAGCGAGTGTGTTTGTGCATGTTTGTTGATTTGCATTAATGTCCTAGGATTGTAGTTTGTGCTTTCGTGATCCTTTTTGCGAATGCACTTTTGCGTGAGTACTTTTGTGCATGCTTTTGCACTTTTACTTATGTCCGTATATTTTGTAGGGAGTGTTTTAGTGCACGTTTCTTGATGCGCATTCGTGTCCTCGAACTGTAGCACGTATTTTCATGATCGCTTTTGGAATCCAATTTTGACCATGTCCGAGTCCGAATTTGGAAATATGACATTAGACAGGAATTGTAGCCAGCTAAAATAGCTTTCTAATGCCGCCAGAACCAGTTGATTTGGAGTCCGGATGAGAAAGTTATGCTCGACTTCGTGGACACTACCGAAGATGTTGAGGGATCCTCTCTTCTAATTTGATTTTATTTTCCTAATTGCAACTCTTTTCTTACTCTTTGATCATTTTTGCTTCATGGACAACTAATTATCAATTTGTACCTATAAGATACTAAATCCACCAATTAAAACAGAAATATAAATTAATCCATAAAAAAATCCACGTAAACGTAAACGTTGAGTGTTATTTCTACACTCCACTGTATCTTTTGTGTTTAGTGTTTTTGCTATTTTTTGGTTATGCGTATTAAAGTCCTAGTGTTGTATTTCTTGTTTTTAAGAACGTTGTTGCGAATGTACTTTTGCGCATATTTTTTTACATGTACGTTTGTGCAAGTCCATTTAAGCGAGTGTGTTTGTGCATGTTTGTTGATTTGTACTAAGGTCCTAGGATGGTAGTTTGTGCTTTCGTGATCCTTTTTGCGAATGCACTTTTGCGTGAGTACTTTTGTGCATCCTTTTGTACTTTTACTTATGTGCGTATATTTTGTAGCGAGTGTTTTTGTGCACGTTTCTTGATGCGCATTCGTGTCCTCGAACTGTAGCACGTATTTTCATGATCGCTTTTGGAATTCAATTTTGACCATGTCCGAGTCCGAATTTGGAAATTTGACATTAGACAGGAATTGTAGCCAGCTAAAATAGCTTTCTAATGCACCGGAACCAGTTGATTTGGAGTCCGGATGAGAAAGTTATGCTCGACTTCGTGGACAATACCGAAGATGTTGAGGGATCGTCTCTTCTAATTTGATTTTATTTTCCTCATTGCAACTCTTTTCTTACTCTTTGATCATTTTTGCTTCATGGACAACTAATTATCAATTTGTACCTATAAGATACTAAATCCACCAATTAAAACAGAAATATAAATTAATCCATTAAAAAATCCACGTAAACATAATTGTTGAGTGTTATTTCTACACTCCACTGTATCTTTTGTGTTTAGTGTTTTTGCTATTGTTTGGTTATGCGTATTAAAGTCCTAGTGTTGTATTTCGTGTTTTTAAGAACGTTGTTGCGAATGTACTTTTGCGCATATTTTTTTACATGTACGTTTGTGCAAGTCCATTTGAGCGAGTGTGTTTGTGCATGTTTGTTGATTTGCATTAATGTCCTAGGATTGTAGTTTGTGCTTTCGTGATCCTTTTTGCGAATGCACTTTTGCGTGAGTACTTTTGTGCATGCTTTTGCACTTTTACTTATGTCCGTATATTTTGTAGGGAGTGTTTTAGTGCACGTTTCTTGATGCGCATTCGTGTCCTCGAACTGTAGCACGTATTTTCATGATCGCTTTTGGAATCCAATTTTGACCATGTCCGAGTCCGAATTTGGAAATATGACATTAGACAGGAATTGTAGCCAGCTAAAATAGCTTTCTAATGCCGCCGGAACCAGTTGATTTAGAGTCCGGATGAGAAAGTTATGCTCGACTTCGTGGACACTACCGAAGATGTTGAGGGATCCTCTCTTCTAATTTGATTTTATTTTCCTAATTGCAACTCTTTTCTTACTCTTTGATCCTTTTTGCTTCATGGACAACTAATTACCAATTTGTACCTATAAGATACTAAATCCACCAATTAAAACAGAAATATAAATTAATCCATAAAAAAATCCACGTAAAAATAAACGTTGAGTGTTATTTCTACACTCCACTGTATCTTTTGTGTTTAGTGTTTTTGCTATTGTTTGGTTATGCGTATTAAAGTCCTAGTGTTGTATTTAGTGTTTTTAAGAACGTTGTTGCGAATGTACTTTTGCGCATATTTTTTAACATGTACGTTTGTGCATGTCCATTTGAGCGAGAGTGTTTGTGCATGTTTGTTGATTTGTACTAATGTCCTAGGATTGTAGTTTGTGCTTTCGTGATCCTTTTTGCGAATGCACTTTTGGGTGAGTACTTTTGTGCATGCTTTTGTACTTTTACTTATGTGCGTATATTTTGTAGCGAGTGTTTTTGTGCACGTTTCTTGGTGCGCATTCGTCTCCTCGAACTGTAGCACGTATTTTCATGATTGCTTTTGGAATCCAATTTTGACCATGTTCGAGTCCGAATTTGGAAATTTGACATTAGACAGGAACTGTAGCCAGCTAAAATAGCTTTCTAATGCACCGGAACCAGTTGATTTGGAGTCCGGATGAGAAAGTTATGCTCGACTTCGTGGACAATACTGAAGATGTTGAGGGATCAACTCTTCTAATTTGATTTTATTTTCCTCATTGCAACTCTTTTCTTACTCTTAAATCATTTTGCTTCATGGACACCTAATTATCAATTTGTACCTATAAGATACTAAATCCACCAATTAAAACAGAAATATAAATTAATCCATAAAAAAATCCACGTCAACGTAAACGTTTAGTGTTATTTCTACACTCCACTGTATCTTTTGTATTTAGTGTTTTTGCAAAATTTTGGTTATGCGTATTAAAGTCCTAGTGTTGTATTTCGTGTTTTTAAGAACGTTGTTGCGAATGTACTTTTGCGCATATTTTTTTACATGTACGTTTGTGCAAGTCCATTTGAGCAAGTGTTTTGTGCATGTTTGTTGATTTGTATTAATGTCCTAGGATTGTAGTTTGTGCTTTCGTGATCCTTTTTGCGAATGCACTTTTGCGTGAGTAGTTTTGTGCATGCTTTTGTACTTTTACTTATGTGCGTATATTTTGTAGCGAGTGTTTTTGTGCACGTTTCTTGATGCGCATTCGTTCCCTCGAACTATAGCACGTATTTTCATGATTGCTTTTGGAATCCAATTTTGACCATGTTCGAGTCCGAATTTGGAAATTTGACATTAGACAGGAATTGTAGCGCACTAAAATAGCTTTCTAATGCCGCCAGAACCAGTTGATTTGGAGTCCGGATGAGAAAGTTATGCTCGACTTCGTGGACACTACCGAAGATGTTGAGGGATCCTCTCTTCTAATTTGATTTTATTTTCCTAATTGCAACTCTTTTCTTACTCTTTGATCATTTTTGCTTCATGTACACATAATTATCAATTTGTACCTATAAGACACTAAATCCACCAATTAAAACAGAAATATAAATTAATCCATAAAAAAATCAACGTAAACGTAAACGTTTAGTGTTATTTCTACACTCCACTGTATCTTTTGTATTTAGTGTTTTTGCTATTGTTTGGTTATGCGTATTAAAGTCCTAGTGTTGTATTTCGTGTTTTTAAGAACGTTGTTGCGAATGTACTTTTGCGCATATTTTTTTACATGTACGTTTGTGCATGTCCATTTGAGCGTGTTTGTGCATGTTTGTTGATTTTTATTAATGTCCTAGGATTGTAGTTTGTGTTTTCGTGATCCGTTTTGCGAATGCACTTTTCCGTGAGTACCTTTGTGCATGCTTTTGTACTTTTACTTATGTGCGTATATTTTGTAGCGAGTGTTTTTGTGCACGTTTCTTGATGCGCATTCGTGTCCTCGAACTGTTGCACGTATTTTCATGATCGCTTTTGGAATCCAATTTTGACCATGTTCGAGTCCGAATTTGGAAATTTGACATTAAGACAGGAATTGTAGCCAGCTAAAATAGCTTTTTAATGCCGCCATAACCAGTTGATTTAGAGTCCGGATGAGAAATTTATGATCGACTTCGTGGACACTACCGAAGATGTTGAGGGATCCTCTCTTCTAATTTGATTTTATTTTCCTAATTGCAACTCTTTTCTTACTCTTTGATCATTTTTGCTTCATGGACAACTAATTATCAATTTGTACCTATAAGATACTAAATCCACCAATTAAAACAGAAATATAAATTAATCCATAAAAAAATCCACGTAAACGTAAACGTTTAGTGTTATTTCTACACTCACTGTATCTTTTGTGTTTATTGTTTTTGCTATTTTTTGGTTATGCGTATTAAAGTCCTAGTGTTGTATTTCGTGTTTTTAAGAACGTTGTTGCGAATGTACTTTTGCGCATATTTTTTTACATGTACGTTTGTGCAAGTCCATTTGAGCGAGTGTGTTTGTGCATGTTTGTTGATTTGTATTAATGTCCTAGGATTGTAGTTTGTGCTTTCGTGATCCTTTTTGCGAATGCACTTTTGCGTGAGTACTTTTGTGCATGGTTTTGTACTTTTACTTATGTCCGTATATTTTGTAGCGAGTGTTTTTGTGCACGTTTCTTGATGCGCATTCGTTTCCTCGAACTGTAGCACGTATTTTCATGATCGCTTTTGGAATCCAATTTTGACCATGTTCGAGTCCGAATTTGGAAATATGACATTACACAGGAATTGTAGCCAGCTAAAATAGCTTTCTAATGCCGCCGGAACCAGTTGATTTGGAGTTCGGATGAGAAAGTTATGCTCGACTTCGTGGACACTACCGAAGATGTTGAGGGATCCTCTCTTCTAATTTGATTTTATTTTCCTAATTGCAACTCTTTTCTTACTCTTTGATCATTTTTGCTTCATGGACAACTAATTATCAATTTGTACCTATAAGATACTAAATCCACCAATTAAAACAGAAATATAAATTAATCCATAAAAAAATCCACGTAAACGTAAACGTTGAGTGTTATTTCTACACTCCACTGTATCTTTTGTGTTTAGTGTTTTTGCTATTTTTTGGTTATGCGTATTAAAGTCCTAGTGTTGTATTTCTTGTTTTTAAGAACGTTGTTGCGAATGTACTTTTGCGCATATTTTTTTACATGTACGTTTGTGCAAGTCCATTTAAGCGAGCGTGTTTGTGCATGTTTGTTGATTTGTACTAAGGTCCTAGGATGGTAGTTTGTGCTTTCGTGATCCTTTTTGCGAATGCACTTTTGCGTGAGTACTTTTGTGCATGCTTTTGTACTTTTACTTATGTGCGTATATTTTGTAGCGAGTGTTTTTGTGCACATTTCTTGATGCGCATTCGTGTCCTCGAACTGTAGCACGTATTTTCATGATCGCTTTTGGAATCCAATTTTGACCATGTCCGAGTCCGAATTTGGAAATTTGACATTAGACAGGAATTTTTTTTTTTTTTTTTTTCAAGAGAACGACACCCGATGAGGGTGGGGGGTTAGGCTTGACCCCCTACCTGTTTATAAAACAAAATTTAAGAAGTACATAATGAGTTTCGCTCAAAATGCTACTGCCCAACATATGGCTAATAATAGCAATTGACAAACAAAAGACAATAGGTAACTAACAAAAGGTTAAGAAAACGGGCAAAACAGGTGGCCCAAATAATAAAAAGGACGGGGTGGGAATGATCATAGAAGGTCGGGGAAGACCAAGGTAGACCGTTCGCCTCACCACAACAGCCGAGGCCACTTACACTTTCGCCAAAAATGGGCGAAACAGGTATAACGGCTGCGAAATGTGTGGCACCATTCGGCAAACAGTCTAGTCTTGATAGACCCAAACAATCCATAATCACCCCAACCCTTCCTAACATGTAAAGTTCACGAAAATTCCTAAATTGCCAATAATATAAAAACGTGGAATGCATGGCACCTATGTGCGAGACTGTCGTCGAAAGGATGGATATCCAAGCTGGTCCATCCGAATCATCTGCTGAATAGGTCGGGGAAGTTCCGCTGTTGTGAAGGTACGAGCCAACTCGGTCTGACACCCCAAGTTAGCTAATGCATCAGCTACTTTATTGCCCTCCCGGTAGATATGTGTAATCCTGTACTCCAAAGTAGAAAGAGAGTTCCGGATCGCCGTGAGAGAACTCTGAAGACTCCAATGACCTTGGTCCGTGTGCGAAAGAAGTCGAACAGCGACTTCTGCGTCAAGCTCGATCCAAACTCTAGTGAATTGCCTCTGAATAACAAATCGCAGCCCCGAGGCAAGGGCAGCAAGCTCGGCCGCAATACTGCTCGGGGCAGAGATCCTCTCGTGAAATGCAACTATGGCCTCAGCGTCCGAACCTCTGATAATCCCGCCAATAGCTGCAATCTGGGTGGATGCTCTACGTGCTCCGTTTGTGTTTAGCTTCACCCAACCCGGATCCGGTGGAAGCCAAACAACTCGATGAGGTGTGAGAGTTGGTGTTCCGACTCGGTAATATAGGCCAAGAGACTCAGCCATGTGGGGAATGCCAGTCCAGCTGTCCGCCGAAAGTAAGTTGGTTTGGTGAAGAATCCTGATGTGCTGGATGACCCTGTAAATGATGGAAGAAGCGCGAACCGTGATATCCTTGTGCTTGCTGTCATTTCTTGCAATCCATAAGTACCACAAGATCAAGCAAGGCACAATGGTCGTGATGTGTGTGTGGTGTGTGAGTGTGTGCGAAGTGAAGTGCTGCCAATAAAGTAAAATCTGGGGTATGTGCGTAGTGTGTGCAGGTGTATAGCCAAAAAGATAGAAAAAATGATGCCATACCCTCTTAGCCGTCGGGCTCTCAACGAAGATATGATCAATCGACTCAACAGAAGGAGACTCGACAGACTGAGATACAAGACTCGACACAGGAATAGATGGATCTGGACAACAATAGCACCTCGAGGCAAGAGAGGTGCCTCGAGACTGAAGTTTGGTATCCACTGGAAGACGCTGAAGAAGGAGACGCCAAAGAAAGATAGAAATTGTAGGAGTAAGACAAGATCCCCAAAATATACGAAGAAGAGGGGTAGGGGTATGCTGCTGTCGTATCAAGGCCCAAGCCGAGGTCAAGGAAAACTTGCCATCCGAAGAAGCTCTCCAAATGGGCAAATCACCCGAAGCACCAGAGATTGGGACCGAGCAAATCCTATCGATCCACTCAAAAGGAATATCCTCAGCTAGCTTGTTTCGATCCCACTGACCGTTAACCAAATAATACTCCACACGAACTGACGTTAGCCGACCACCATCAATAATGCCCGAAAGGGGACCATCGCCAAACCAGTGGTCGTGCCAGAAATAAACATGACCTGGACCAATCCGCCAAAATATTTGAGCTTGAACACGCTCTCGGACACGGCACATGCGCTTCCACACCGTGCTATAGAGTGAAGACACAACGGATGAACCTGGGAACCGATTCCGACAATACTTGTTTCGGAGAAAACGGGCCCAAAGAGAATCCTGGGCACGGAATCGGAACCAGAGCTTGTAAGTGAAGGCGTCAATCACATCCGTCAAACGCCTCAACCCCAAGCCACCCTCACCAACTGGCCGACAAATCGTCTCCCAAGCAACCCAATGAGGCCGGCGCTGATTACCATAAGATCCCCAGAGAAATCGGGCCATGCACTGCTCAATCTGCTGAATAATGTACTGCGGAGGTTGAATAACCTGAACAAGATGCAAAGCCATAGTCGAAAGCGTACTCCGGATCAAGGCAAGACGGCCCCCGAAAGCCAAAGCGGTCCGAGCCCATCCCGAAATCCTGGCTTGCATGCGATCAAGCAAAGTGTGAAACAAACTGCCCCGGTCCCTCCCTTTGTATAGTGGTGCTCCAAGATAAATGATAGGAAGATCCTTTCTCGGATAACTGAGAATCCGAGAAATAGTGCGAAGATGACCATCAGAACATGCCCTATCAACTGTGAAAGTGCTCTTGTGCACACTAATCAACTGACCCGAAGTCCGACAGTAATGATCGAGAAAATCCCGCAGCTTCTTCAGTCCAAAATTATGGCACGAGGTAAATATCATCACATCATCCGCATAGGCCAAATGGGATATAGGAATGCCTCCCCTTGTAGAATAAAACATGCTTGGGCAACGGCTGTATAGTGCATCGAGACCTCTCGAAAAATACTCAGCCGCTAGTACAAAAAGAGTCGGCGAGAGCGGATCTCCCTGCCTTAGACCACGAGACGAAGTGAAATACCCCGTCAGCTCCCCGTTGATTAGTAAAGAGAACTGGCACGACGAAACACATCGCCGAATAATATCAACCAAGTTCGCCGAGAAACCCATCAGCTCGAGTACACGAAATAAGAACCGCCACTGAACCCTATCATAAGCCTTTGCCATATCCAGCTTCAAAATAAGATTCGGATTTCGACAACGAACTGATATCAAGTGGACCATCTCTTGTGCTAATAAAATATTATCACTAATGAGGCGACCCTGAACAAACCCACTCTGAGAAGGAGAAATAATGTGGGGCAAGTGAGGTGCCAGTCTGTTCGTAAGTACCTTGGTGATAATTTTATTGGTCACGTTGCACAAGCTAATCGGGCGGAAATCTGTCCAAGCCGTCGGAAAGTCCACCTTTGGAATAAGAACCAAGGTGGTAGCGGTGAAGCTCGCAGGCATAGATCCACCCTCGAAGAAATCCCAAACCGCTTCACAAACATCACACTGAATCAAGTCCCAACAATGCTGATAAAATAGCGAAGAATACCCATCAGGACCCGAAGCACTATCTCGACAAATCCCAAACACCGCATCTTTGATCTCCTCAACTGACGGACGAGTAGAGACTGAAGAAAAGTCCCTTTGAGGAGCGGAAAATAGGGACTCATCAACCGGAAGCAAACTAGGCATATCATTGGTAAGAAGCTTGCTAAAGAAATCAACGCCTGAATCCTTGATCTCCTGAGCTGATGTGAGAACCAAATCACCATGAGAGATAGAGTGGATTCGATTGACACATCGCTTTTTCTTGACTAACGAGTGGAAAAACTTAGAGTTTCTCTCTCCATCAGTCGCCCATCTACAAGCTGCCTTCTGCTTCCAAAAGTCCTCCTCAATATTGAGCATGAGAGTAAGTTCAGCAGTGGCCTTTTTCAAATTTGCACGATTCTCGGGTGATCGATCCAAGTCATATATGTGCTCGGCCTCTAGAACAGCTGCCTCGGCCCTCTCTTTATTCTTGAACACGTCCCCGAAAACATTCCAATTCCACCACTGAAGCTTCTGTTTCAATCGTCTCAACTTCGTATGTAATCGATGCATCCCCGTCTGAGCACACGGAAAATCCCAAACCTGTTCCACAATCTGACGAAACGTAGCGTGGCGGATCCACATATGCTGAAACCGGAATGAAGCAGGAGGCCTAGACGAAGAAGCAGCCGATGAAACCAAAAGAGGAGCATGATCCGACCAGGTCCGTGAGAGGTGGGTACCTGCGTAATAGGCAGTAAATCTAGCCAAGCAGAGTTATATAGAATCCTGTCCAAACGCTCCAAAAGACCTGAAGGGCTCTCCCAAGAATAGCAAGAACTAGCCCCAGAGAACCCGGCATCCAAAAGTTCACAATCCGAAACCATAGCACCAAACTCAGCCATATCTAGTCTCCTATCCGAAACCGATCTATTCCGTTCTGACTCAAGTAAGATTGAGTTGAAGTCACCCCCAGAAATCCAAGGAGTGTCACCAATCGTCTCAAAAATGTCGCGGAACGAATTCCACAAAACACGGCGCTCGGAACGAGAGCATCTAGCATAGACCGCAGTAAATACAAAAGGAGCACCAAATAAACCAGATATGCATCTGACATGCAATAATTGTACCTCATCCCTAAGCAACTCGACTCGAAAATTGTGATCCCAAAAAATCCAGATCTTCCCCGCACAATTAGACAAACCAGCAACGAAACCCAAGCGACGGCAATAGTAATCATGCACAAACTCAGTCATAGGTTCAGAAATAACCAATAAATTTACTCTATGTTGGCGACAAATAAAGCGCAAGTGGGATTGGGTCGCCTTATTTTTTACCCCCCTTGCATTCCAAACCAAGAATTTACCCGACATCAAGAAGAGGGGGAATGCGACCCATCTGAAGATTTCCGAGATGTGACAAAGAATGAGTTACCAATAAGGTGGGCCTCCTCCGCATGCCAACGTTCGGCATTCTGCAAACGCCAACGCTCAGCATCAATTAGGCTCGATCGCCACGAGGCCGAAGGTTCATCAGTGATAGAGCCCGGAGTAGCGTGATCAGCTGGGCGTATGCTCGTGGCTGGGCTCACGGGCTCATAAGGGATCATGGCAAGGTGATTGAAAGGAGGCGTGACGGCCAAATTTTGATCGGCCGTGGGCCGGACCTTGGTCACATAGTGTTCGCAAAATAAGGCAACCGACGTAGGTGTAATCGGATCTGTACCCGCCGAAAGTCCTGACCCCTCTCGTCCGTGGGAAACATCCTTGGCCTCCGAAGTGGCTGAAGGTGATAGAGAGGGGGTTGAGAGGGCTGCCCCCTTTGCGGTTCGGGAGCTAGAAGCTTGATTTCTGTTCTTTTTGGAGGGAGACACATGCTGATTTTTTTTGGACATGGATAAGGCCTCCATATCATCTAAATCAGCTGCTTGATCATCGGCAATAGTATCTATAGAGTCTGGACTCATCGGTTGTTTGGTGTTAGAAGTATTTTTTCGGCCCTTTTTCGAAGATTTTGGAACATGTTTGGAAGCAACATCCGATTGAATATGAGCAGCCTCTATATCCTCTTGAACCCCACTCTCCAACAATTCAAAGGGGTTGTAATGCTCAAAATCTCCTTCACTAATATTATCGGCAGTAGTCCGCACAATAGCTTGAGAAAAACTAGGATTTTCAGTTGATTTTGTCCCCGATGTTTTAGGAATATCCATGTTTTCAACAACAACATTTTCCTCTTTTCAACTCGTCGCCAAACTTGTTTTTCCTTTGGTGGGGCTGTGGGTTTGGGAATCCGTTGTGGCGGTGGTGGAAAATCCGGTTTTTTAGCATTTCCATTCATATAACAATTTTCAACCGAGTGACCCAGGTGAGAACAAAACGTGCAGAATTTTGGGACGTTCTCGTAGTTTACCGGCAAGGAAATCATCTCAATATCATCATAGCCAGTCATCACCGGAATTTGTTCAACCTCGGTTTCAAGAGATCAATTTCGACGCAAAATCGAGCAACAGATAGCTTCTTTCGATCGGCTGTAAAATCATCAAACTCAAGTGGATTTCCAATAGAAGAAGCAAGGAAGAATATAGCTTCCCGGTTGTACATATAAGGAGGAACTCCCGGCACATTAACCCAGACCGGCGCTATAGAAGTTTCGTTTTTCAAATTAAAGCCCGGAGTATATTTAAAAACACGCATGGGCAGCCCATCAATATAGCATATCGATCTTCTCAAAAGCAAAGAATAATCATCTAATACCGAGAATTGAATCAACACATGCCGATAATTCAATTTATGCAACTCAAAGGAACCGCGGGGCTTTAAATCGTAAATAAACTTCTCCATAACTTTGTAGTGAGGTATCCCATGAGAAAACTTACCAATCAAGGTGTACTTTAACGGCTCAAGCATCTTATCAACCTCCTCTTTCGAGAAATAGAGCACATTCTTGCCATCTATCACTTTAATTGTCCCAATTGGAGCGATATCTTCTCGGTGGAGCAAGTGACGACGACGATCAACCTTAGAAGAAGCAATTGGAGGTCCGAGATCACCGTGTACAGCAGCAGCAAAGGATTTGGTTGGGAATTGGAATTTTGGGGTTTGAATTTCGGGATTAGGGGTTTGAATTTCGGGATTGGGGTTTTTTAATTGGGGATTTTGGGTTTGGAATTGAGAATTCGGATTATGATTGACCAATTTAGAAATAGGGATAGAAATATCAGTTTTAGTGTTTGAATTGGACATAAAACCAGCTTGGGCCACAAGATTGGGGTTTAGGTGGTCCGTTTTAGGGTTTTGGGCTCGAATTTGAGTAATATTATCGTGAGCCGGTTTTAGAGTGGAAGATAGGCCTTTCTTAGGAGAGTTAGGGGCTGAGATGGGCTTAGGGACCGGTAGTTTGAGGCTAGAAAAATCCTCATAGGATGGTGATTTGGCAAGTGGTGTAAACTTGGCGAATTGTGGTTGGCTGAGGTGAGGAGTTCTAGCCAAGTCAAGGGGTGAGGTGGAACGGGCGGGAAAAGTGGTTGGTGAAATTTGAATTGTGGCGACCTTGCCTTGTGTAGAAGATTCAGCTTCCACAATCAAGGAAGATTGATTGGTGAAATCTTCCATAATTACCACGTCCGAAAAGGAAGGTCCTGATTTAGAATGATCTTGATTTGCTGCACTAATTAAAGGAGGAACCAAGACAAGATGAGAGTCTAGATTCATGCGGGGCACAAGCAGCAGCTACCCACTCGAAGATCTCCACCGAGAGAAGGCGGAGATATGACGGAGACACGAAAAACCGATGACAAGACACGAAACAAAATGAGGACGAAACAAACCTCCACTAAAACTGAAATTAAAGGAGCAGAACGAGCAAAAAACGCCCAAGAATGGAAGCAAAAACGAGGCTGAGATTACAAGGAATGAAAGCAGCCCTAAAACCGAATGAAATGAAGGAGAAACAACCAAAAAACGACACAAAAACACAAAAATACGGCTGACCCAAACACAAACACGAAAAAAAACAAAGATCACTACCAAATTTTGAGAAAATTATATGCAAAGAGCACGAAAACCTCAAAACCGATGGATAATTGAACTAAAATGACAATAAGAAACGATGATCAACTAACCAGAATGAATGAAATGAAAAACGAATATATGAATGGCTAAAATCGATCAAAATCTTCGTAGGAAAGACACAACTTTCTAGAGAGAAGGCAGAGCGTTTTTTCTAGAGAGAAAAAACATTTTTTCTGGAACCAGCTCCATTAGACAGGAATTGTAGCCAGCTAAAATAGCTTTCTAATGCACCGGAACCAGTTGATTTGGAGTCCGGATGAGAAAGTTATGCTCGACTTCGTGGACAATACCGAAGATGTTGAGGGATCGTCTCTTCTAATTTTATTTTATTTTCCTAATTGCAACTCTTTTCTTACTCTTTGATCATTTTTGCTTCATGGACAACTAATTATCAATTTGTACCTATAAGATACTAAATCCACCAATTAAAACAGAAATATAAATTAATCCATTAAAAAATCCACGTAAACATAAACGTTGAGTGTTATTTCTACACTCCACTGTATCTTTTGTGTTTAGTGTTTTTGCTATTGTTTGGTTATGCGTATTAAAGTCCTAGTGTTGTATTTCGTGTTTTTAAGAACGTTGTTGCGAATGTACTTTTGCGCATATTTTTTTACATGTACGTTTGTGCAAGTCCATTTGAGCGAGTGTGTTTGTGCATGTTTGTTGATTTGTATTAATGTCCTAGGATTGTAGTTTGTGCTTTCGTGATCCTTTTTGCGAATGCACTTTTGAGTGAGTACTTTTGTGCATGCTTTTGCACTTTTACTTATGTCCGTATATTTTGTAGGGAGTGTTTTAGTGCACGTTTCTTGATGCGCATTCGTGTCCTCGAACTGTAGCACGTATTTTCATGATCGCTTTTGGAATCCAATTTTGACCATGTCCGAGTCCGAATTTGGAAATATGACATTAGACAGGAATTGTAGCCAGCTAAAATAGCTTTCTAATGCCGCCGGAACCAGTTGATTTGGAGTCCGGATGAGAAAGTTATGCTCGACTTCGTGGACACTACCGAAGATGTTGAGGGATCCTCTCTTCTAATTTGATTGTATTTTCCTAATTGCAACTCTTTTCTTACTCTTTGATCCTTTTTGCTTCATGGACAACTAATTATCAATTTGTACCTATAAGATACTAAATCCACCAATTAAAACAGAAATATAAATTAATCCATAAAAAAATCCACGTAAAAATAAACGTTGAGTGTTATTTCTACACTCCACTGTATCTTTTGTGTTTAGTGTTTTTGCTATTGTTTGGTTATGCGTATTAAAGTCCTAGTGTTGTATTTCGTGTTTTTAAGAACGTTGTTGCGAATGTACTTTTGCGCATATTTTTTTACATGTACGTTTGTGCAAGTCCATTTGAGCGAGTGTGTTTGTGCATGTTTGTTGATTTGTACTAATGTCCTAGGATTGTAGTTTGTGCTTTCGTGATCCTTTTTGCGAATGCACTTTTGCGTGAGTACTTTTGTGCATGCTTTTGTACTTTTACTTATGAGCATATATTTTGTAGCGAGTGTTTTTGTGCACGTTTCTTGATGCGCATTCGTTTCCTCGAACTGTAGCACGTATTTTCATGATCGCTTTTGGAATCCAATTTTGACCATGTTCGAGTCCGAATTTGGAAATATGACATTACACAGGAATTGTAGCCAGCTAAAATAGCTTTCTAATGCCGCCGGAACCAGTTGATTTGGAGTCCGGATGAGAAAGTTATGCTCGACTTCGTGGACACTACCGAAGATGTTGAGGGATCCTCTCTTCTAATTTGATTTTATTTTCCTAATTGCAACTCTTTTCTTACTCTCTGATCATTTTTGCTTCATGGACAACTAATTATCAATTTGTACCTATAAGATACTAAATCCACCAATTAAAACAGAAATATAAATTAATGCATAAAAAAATCCACGTAAACGTAAACGTTGAGTGTTATTTCTACACTCCACTGTATCTTTTGTGTTTAGTGTTTTTGCTATTTTTTGGTTATGCGTATTAAAGTCCTAGTGTTGTATTTCTTGTTTTTAAGAACGTTGTTGCGAATGTACTTTTGCGCATATTTTTTTACATGTACGTTTGTGCAAGTCCATTTAAGCGAGTGTGTTTGTGCATGTTTGTTGATTTGTACTAATGTCCTAGGATTGTAGTTTTTGCTTTCGTGATCCTTTTTGCGAATGCACTTTTGCGTGAGTACTTTTGTGCATGCTTTTGTACTTTTACTTATGTGCGTATATTTTG
Organism: Erythranthe guttata; assembly: GCF_000504015.1. The sequence goes on along the minus strand of NW_012194258.1, from coordinate 106,481 downwards.
TAGCGAGTGTTTTTGTGCACATTTCTTGATGCGCATTCGTGTCCTCGAACTGTAGCACGTATTTTCATGATCGCTTTTGGAATCCACTTTGACCATGTCCGAGTCCGAATTTGGAAATTTGACATTAGACAGGAATTGTAGCCAGCTAAAATAGCTATCTAATGCACCGGAACCAGTTGATTTGGAGTCTGGATGAGAAAGTTATGCTCGACTTCGTGGACAATACCGAAGATATTGAGGGATCGTCTCTTCTAATTTGATTTTATTTTCCTAATTGCAACTCTTTTCTTACTCTTTGATCATTTTTGCTTCATGGACACCTAATTATCAATTTGTACCTATAAGATGCTAAATCCATCAATTAGAACAGAAATATAAATTAATCCATAAAAAAATCCACGTAAACGTAAACGTTGAGTGTTATTTCTACACTCCACTATATCTTTTGTGTTTAGTGTTTTTGCTATTTTTTGGTTATGCGTATTAAAGTCCTAGTGTTGTATTTCGTATTTTTAAGAACGTTGTTGCGAATGCACTTTTGCGCATCTTTTTTTACATGTACGTTTGTGCATGTCGATTTGAGCGAGTGTGTTTGTGCATGTTTGTTGATTTGTATTAATGTCCTAAGATTGTAATTTGTGTTTTCGTGATCCTTTTTGCGAATGCACTTTTCCATGAGTACTTTTGTGCATGCTTTTGTACTTTTACTTATGTGCGTATATTTTGTAGCGAGTGTTTTTGTGCACGTTTCTTGATGCGCATTCGTGTCCTCGAACTGTTGCACGTATTTTCATGATCGCTTTTGGAATCAAATTTTGACCATGTTCGAGTCCGAATTTGGAAATTTGACATTAGACAGGAATTGTAGCGCGCTAAAATAGATTTCTAATGCCGCCGGAACCAGTTGATTTGGAGTCCGGATGAGAAAGTTATGCTCGACTTCGTGGACACTACCGAAGATGTTGAGGGATCCTCTCTTCTAATTTGATTTTATTTTCCTAATTGCAACTCTTTTCTTACTCTTTGATCATTTTTGCTTCATGGACACATAATTATCAATTTGTACCTATAAGATACTAAATCCACCAATTAAAACAGAAATATAAATTAATCCATAAAAAAATCAACGTAAACGTAAACGTTTAGTGTTATTTCTACACTCCACTGTATCTTTTGTATTTAGTGTTTTTGCTATTGTTTGGTTATGCGTATTAAAGTCCTAGTGTTGTATTTCGTGTTTTTAAGAACATTGTTGCAAATGTACTTTTGCGCATATTTTTTTACATGTACGTTTGTGCATGTCCATTTGACCGAGTGTGTTTGTGCATGTTTGTTGATTTGTATTAATGTCCTAGGATTTTAGTTTGTGCTTTCGTGATCCTTTTTGCGAATGCACTTTTGCGTGAGTACTTTTGTGCATGCTTTTGTACTTTTACATATGTGCGTATATTTTGTAGCGAGTGTTTTTGGTGCACGTTTCTTGATGCGCATTCGTTTCCTCGAATTGTAGCAATTATTTTCATGATCGCTTTTGGAATCCAATTTTGACCATGTTCGAGTCCAAATTTGGAAGTATAACATCAGACAGGAATATTAGCCAGCTAAAATAGCTTTCTAATGCCGCCGAAACCAGTTGATTTGGAGTCTGGACTGAGAAAGTTATGCTCGACTTCGTGGACACTACCGAAGAAGTTGAGAGATCCTCTCTTCTAATGTGATTTTATTTTCCTAATGGCAACTCTTTTCTTGCTCTTTGATCATTTTGCTTCATGGACACCTAATTATCAATTTGTACCTATAAGATTCTAAATCCACCAATTAAAACAGAAATAAAAATTAATCCATAAAAACATCCACGTAAACGTAAACGTTTAGTGTTATTTCTACACTCCACTGTATCTTTTGTATTTAGTGTTTTTGATATTGTTTGGTTATGCTTATTAAAGTCCTAGTGTTGTATTTCGTGTTTTTAAGAACGTTGTTGCGAATGCACTTTTGCGCATGTATTTTTACATGTACGTTTGTGCATATCCATTTGAGCTAGTGTGTTTGTGCATGTTTGTTGATTTGTATTAATATCCTAGGATTGTAGTTTGTGTTTTCGTGATCCTTTTTTGCGAATGCACTTTTCCTTGAGTACTTTTGTGCATGCTTTTGTACTTTTACTTATGTGCGCATATTTTGTAGCGAATTTTTTGTGCACGTTTCTTGATGCGCATTCGTGTCCTCGAACTGTTGCACGTATTTTCATGATCGCTTTTGGAATCCAATTTTGACCATGTTCGAGTCCGAATTTGGAAATTTGACATTAAGACAGGAATTGTAGCCAGCTAAAATAGCTTTCTAATGCCGCCGTAACCAGTTGATTTAGAGTCCGGATGAGAAAGTTATGCTCGACTTCGTGGACACTACCGAAGATGTTGAGGGATCCACTCTTCTAATTTGATTTTATTTTCCTAATTGCAACTCTTTTCTTACTCTTTGATCATTTATGCTTCATGGACACCTAATTATTACTTTGTACCTATAAGATACAAAATCCACCAATTAAAACAAAAATATAAATTATTCCATAAAAAAATCCACGTAAACGTAAACGTTGAGTGTTATTTCTACACTCCACTATATCTTTCGTATTTAGTGTTTTTGATATTGTTTGGTTATGCGTATTAAAGTCCTAGTGTTGTATTTCGTGTTTTTAAGAACGTTGTTGCGAATGCACTTTTGCGCATGTTCTTTTACATGTACGTTTGTGCATGTCGATTTGAGCGAGTGTGTTTGTGCATGTTTGTTGATTTGTATTAATGTCCTAGGATTGTAGTTTGTGTTTTCGTGATCCTTTTTGCGAATGCACTTTTCCGTGACTACTTTTGTGCATGCTTTTGTACTTTAACTTATGCGCGTATATTTTGTAGCGAGTGTTTTTGTGCACGTTTTTTGATGCGCATTCGTGTCCTCGAACTGTTGCACGTATTTTCATGATCGCTTTTGGAATCCAATTTTGACCATGTTCGAGTCCGAATTTGGAAATTTGACATTAGACAAGAATTGTAGCGCACTAAAATAGCTTTCTAATGCCGCCAGAACCAGTTGATTTGGAGTCCGGATGAGAAAGTTATGCTCGACTTCGTGGACACTACCGAAGATGTTGAGGGATCCTCTCTTCTAATTTGATTTTATTTTCCTAATTGCAACTCTTTTCTTACTCTTTGATCATTTTTGCTTCATGGACACATAATTATCAATTTGTACCTATAAGACACTAAATCCACCAATTAAAACAGAAATATAAATTAATCCATAAAAAAATCAACGTAAACGTAAACGTTTAGTGTTATTTCTACACTCCACTGTATCTTTTGTATTTAGTGTTTTTGCTATTGTTTGGTTATGCGTATTAAAGTCCTAGTGTTGTATTTCGTGTTTTTAAGAACGTTGTTGCGAATGTACTTTTGCGCATATTTTTTTACATGTACGTTTGTGCATGTCCATTTGAGCGTGTTTGTGCATGTTTGTTGATTTGTATTAATGTCCTAGGATTGTAGTTTGTGTTTTCGTGATCCGTTTTGCGAATGCACTTTTCCGTGAGTACCTTTGTGCATGCTTTTGTACTTTTACTTATGTGCGTATATTTTGTAGCGAGTGTTTTTGTGCACGTTTCTTGATGCGCATTCGTGTCCTCGAACTGTTGCACGTATTTTCATGATCGCTTTTGGAATCCAATTTTGACCATGTTCGAGTCCGAATTTGGAAATTTGACATTAAGACAGGAATTGTAGCCAGCTAAAATAGCTTTTTAATGCCGCCATAACCAGTTGATTTAGAGTCCGGATGAGAAATTTATGCTCGACTTCGTGGACACTACCGAAGATGTTGAGGGATCCTCTCTTCTAATTTGATTTTATTTTCCTAATTGCAACTCTTTTCTTACGCTTTGATCATATTTGCTTCATGGACACCTAATTATCAATTTGTACCTATAAGATACTAAATCCACCAATTAAAACAAAAATATAAATAATCCACGTAAACGTAAACGTTGAGTGTTATTTCTACACTCCACTGTATCTTTCGTATTTAGTGTTTTTGATATTGTTTGGTAATGCGTAATAAAGTCCTAGTGTTGTATTTCGTGTTTTTAAGAACGTTGTTGCGAACGCAATTTTGCGCATGTTTTTTTACATGTACGTTCGTGCATGTCCATTTGAGCGAGTGTGTTTGTGCATGTTTGTTGATTTGTATTAATGTCCTAGGATTGTAGTTTGTGCTTTCGTGATGCTTTTTGCGAATGCACTTTTGCGTGAGTACTTTTGTGCATGCTTTTGTACTTTTACATATGTGCGTATATTTTGTACCGAGTATTTTTGTGCACGTTTCTTGATGCGCATTCGTTTCCTCGAACTGTAGCACGTATTTTCATGACCGCTTTTGGAATCCAATTTTGACCATGTTCGAGTCCGAATTTTGAAATATTACATTAGACAGGAATTGTAGCCAGCTAAAATAGCTTTCTAATGTCGCCGAAACCAGTTGATTTGGAGTCCGGATGAGAAAGTTATGCTCGACTTCGTGGACACTACCGAAGATGTTGAGGGATCCTCTCTTCTAATTTGATTTTATTTTCCTAATTGCAACTCTTTTCTTACTCTCTGATCATTTTTGCTTCATGGACACCTAATTATCAATTAGTACCTATAAGATACTAAATCCATCAATTAAAACAGAAATATAAATTAATCCATAAAAAAATCCACGTAAACGTAAACGTTTAGTGTTATTTTTACACTCCACTCTATCTTTTGTATTTAGTGTTTTTGATATTGTTTGGTTATGCGTATTAAAGTCCTAGTGTTGTATTTCGTGTTTTTAAGATCATTGTTGCGAATGCACTTTTGCGCATGTTTTTTTACATGTACGTTTGTGCATGTCCATTTGAGCGAGTGTGTTTGTGCATGTTTGTTGATTTGTATTAATGTCCTAGGATTGTAGTTTGTGTTTTCGTGATCCTTTTTGCGAATGCACTTTTCCGTGAGTACCTTTGTGCATGCTTTTGTACTTTTACTTATGTGCGTATATTTTGTAGCGAGTGTTTTTGTGCACGTTTCTTGATGCGCATTCGTGTCCTCGAACTGTTGCACGTATTTTCATGATCGCTTTTGGAATCCAATTTTGACCATGTTCGAGTCCGAATTTGGAAATTTGACATTAAGACAGGAATTGTAGCCAGCTAAAATAGCTTTCTAATGCCGCCGTAACCAGTTGATTTAGAGTCCGGATGAGAAAGTTATGCTCGACTTCGTGGACACTACCGAAGATGTTGAAGGATCCTCTCTTCTAATTTGATTTTATTTTCCTAATTGCAACTCTTTTCTTACTCTTTGATCATTTTTCTTCATGGACACATAATTATCAATTTGTACCTATAAGATACTAAATCCACCAATTAAACCAGAAATATAAATTAATCCATAAAAAAATCAACGTAAACGTAAACGTTTAGTGTTATTTCTACACTCCACTGTATCTTTTGTATTTAGTGTTTTTGTTATTGTTTGGTTATGCGTATTAAAGTCCTAGTGTTGTATTTCGTGTTTTTAAGAACATTGTTGCCAATGTACTTTTGCGCATATTTTTTTACATGTAATCTTGTGCATGTCCATTTGACCGAGTGTGTTTGTGCATGTTTGTTGATTTGTATTAATGTCCTAGGATTTTAGTTTGTGCTTTCGTGATCCTTTTTGCGAATGCACTTTTGCGTGAGTACTTTTGTGCATGCTTTTGTACTTTTACATATGTGCGTATATTTTGTAGCGAGTGTTTTTGTGCACGTTTCTTGATGCGCATTCGTTTCCTCGAATTGTAGCAATTATTTTCATGATCGCTTTTGGAATCCAATTTTGACCATGTTCGAGTCCAAATTTGGAAGTATAACATCAGACAGGAATATTAGCCAGCTAAAATAGCTTTCTAATGCCGCCGAAACCAGTTGATTTAGAGTCCGGATGAGAAAGTTATGCTCAACGTCGTGGACACTACCGAAGAAGTTGAGAGATCCTCTCTTCTAATTTGATTTTATTTTACTAATTGCAACTCTTTTCTTACTCTTTGATCATTTTTGCTTCATGGACAACAAATTATCAATTTGTACCTATAAGATACTAAATCCACCAATTAAAACAGAAATAAAAATTAATCCATAAAAACATCCACGTAAACGTAAACGTTTAGTGTTATTTCTACACTCCACTGTATCTTTTGTATTTAGTGTTTTTGATATTGTTTGGTTATGCTTATTAAAGTCCTAGTGTTGTATTTCGTGTTTTTAAGAACGTTGTTGCGAATGCACTTTTGCGCATGTATTTTTACATGTACGTTTGTGCATGTCCATTTGAGCTAGTGTGTTTGTGCATGTTTGTTGATTTGTATTAATGTCCTAGGATTGTAGTTTGTGTTTTCGTGATCCTTTTTTGCGAATGCACTTTTCCTTGAGTACTTTTGTGCATGCTTTTGTACTTTTACTTATGTGCGCATATTTTGTAGCGATTTTTTTGTGCACGTTTCTTGATGCGCATTCGTGTCCTCGAACAGTTGCACGTATTTTCATGATCGCTTTTGGAATCCAATTTTGACCATGTTCGAGTCCGAATTTGGAAATTTGACATTAAGACAGGAATTGTAACCAGCTAAAATAGCTTTCTAATGCCGCCGTAACCAGTTGATTTAGAGTCCGGATGAGAAAGTTATGCTCGACTTCGTGGACACTACCGAAGATGTTGAGGGATCCTCTCTTCTAATTTGATTTTATTTTCCTAATTGCAACTCTTTTCTTACTCTTTGATCATTTATGCTTCATGGACACCTAATTATCACTTTGTACCTATAAGATACAAAATCCACCAATTAAAACAAAAATATAAATTATTCCATAAAAAAATCCACGTAAACGTAAACGTTGAGTGTTATTTCTACACTCCACTATATCTTTCGTATTTAGTGTTTTTGATATTGTTTGGTTATGCGTATTAAAGTCCTAGTGTTGTATTTCGTGTTTTTAAGAACGTTGTTGCGAATGCACTTTTGCGCATGTATTTTTACATGTACGTTTGTGCATATCCATTTGAGCTAGTGTGTTTGTGCATGTTTGTTGATTTGTATTAATGTCCTAGGATTGTAGTTTGTGTTTTCGTGATCCTTTTTTGCGAATGCACTTTTCCTTGAGTACTTTTGTGCATGCTTTTGTACTTTTACTTATGTGCGTATATTTCGTAGCGAGTGTTTTTGTGCACGTTTCTTGATGCGCATTCGTGTCCTCGAACTGTTGCACGTATTTTCATGATCGCTTTTGGAATCCAATTTTGACCATGTTCGAGTCCGAATTTGGAAATTTGACATTAGACAGGAATTGTAGCGCACTAAAATAGCTTTCTAATGCCGCCAGAACCAGTTGATTTGGAGTCCGGATGAGAAAGTTATGCTCGACTTCTAGACACTACCGAAGATGTGTTGAGGGATCCTCTCTTCTAATTTGATTTTATTTTCCTAATTGCAACTCTTTTCTTACTCTTTGATCATTTTTGCTTCATGGACACATAATTATCAATTTATACCTATAAGCCACTAAATCCACCAATTAAAACAGAAATATAAATTAATCCATAAAAAAATCAACGTAAACGTAAACGTTTAGTGTTATTTCTACACTCCACTGTATCTTTTGTATTTAGTGTTTTTGCTATTGTTTTGTTATGCCTATTAAAGTCCTAGTGTTGTATTTCGTGTTTTTAAGAACGTTGTTGCGAATGTACTTTTGCGCATATTTTTTTACATGTACGTTTGTGCATGTCCATTTGAGCGTGTTTGTGCATGTTTGTTGATTTGTATTAATGTCCTAGGATTGTAGTTTGTGTTTTCGTGATCCGTTTTGCGAATGCACTTTTCCGTGAGTACCTTTGTGCATGCTTTTGTACTATTACTTATGTGCGTATATTTTGTAGCGAGTGTTTTTGTGCACGTTTCTTGATGCGCATTCGTGTCCTCGAACAGTTGCACGTATTTTCATGATCGCTTTTGGAATCCAATTTTGACCATGTTCGAGTCCGAATTTGGAAATTTGACATTAAGACAGGAATTGTAGCCAGCTAAAATAGCTTTCTAATGCCGCCATAACCAGTTGATTTAGAGTCCGGATGAGAAATTTATGCTCGACTTCGTGGACACTACCGAAGATGTTGAGGGATCCTCTCTTCTAATTTGATTTGATTTTCCTAATTGCAACTCTTTTCTTACTCTTTGATCATTTTTGCTTCATGGACACCTAATTATCAATTTGTACCTATAAGATACTAAATCCACCAATTAAAACAAAAATATTAATAATCCACGTAAACGTAAACGTTGAGTGTTATTTCTACACTCCACTGTATCTTTCGTATTTAGTGTTTTTGATTTGTTTGGTAATGCGTATTAAAGTCCTAGTGTTGTATTTCGTGTTTTTAAGAACTGATGGAGGTCTAACCAACAGTTGGCAAGATGATCCTATCCAAGTCCCAACCGGACCAGTGACGAGGAGCCGAGCTAAGCAATTCAAGGAGAAGCTTGCTGCATTGATCCATAATGTCTTAACTAAGAAAGCTTCATTCAATGGTGATAAACAAGGGTGGATTATGCATATTCAAGTGGCGGAGTCACCCGACAAGTGTGGGAACCATCCGGGCTAAAGATCAGTCCAAGTTGAGCAAATAAGAGCAAGAATGATGAAGACCAAAGCTCACCCTACCTTAAATTCGTGGGTTCATCTCTAATCAGCTCATATTAGTGTGTTTATGGGCCTATTCTATTAAGGCCCTCTTTAATTTCGTGTCTCACTTGTTTAGAGCCTTTATTAAGTAGATTTAGGGTTTTATTTTCCTTTCTTGAAGACTATGTTTTGGGGGCTATATATATGCCTTCTTATTCATTGTGAAAGACAGCTTTTTTTGATCATTAATTAAATTGTGAGATTATTCTCTCTAGTTCTTTAGAACTCTTCGAACATATCGGAGGATTCCGTACGTTCACCCGACTTATCAATCAATCTTCCACAATTGATTGTGGCGTCTTCACATACCAAGGTTCTTGTCTCTTTATAGACAACGGGTCGCGGTTCCACCCCCTTTTGATTCCTTCTTTTGGACGGTCCAGCAGTTGATAACCGAAGTATTGTTATCGGGTCTCGTCACATGGTTGGCGTGGTTCGTATCAAGAACGTTGTTGCGAACGCAATTTTGCGCATGTTTTTTTACATATACGTTCGTGCATGTCCATTTGAGCGAGTGTGTTTGTGCATGTTTGTTGATTTGTATTAATGTCCTAGGATTGTAGTTTGTGTTTTCGTGATCATTTTTGCGAATGCACTTTTCCGTGAGTACTTTTGTGCATGCTTTTGTACTTACTTATGTGCGTATATTTTGTAGCGAGTGTTTTTGTGCACGTTTCTTGATGCGCATTCGTGTCCTCGAACTGTTGCACGTATTTTCATGATTGCTTTTGGAATCCAATTTTGACCATGTTCGAGTCCGAATTTGGAAATTTGACATTAGACAGGAATTGTAGCGCGCTAAAATAGCTTTCTAATGCCGCCGGAACCAGTTCATTTGGAGTCCGGATGAGAAAGTTATGCTCGACTTCGTGGACACTACCGAAGATGTTGAGGGATCCTCTCTTCTAATTTGATTTTATTTTCCTAATTGCAACTCTTTTCTTACTCTTTGATCATTTTTGCTTCATGGACACATAATTATCAATTTGTACCTATAAGATACTAAATCCACCAATTAAAACAGAAATATAAATTAATCCATAAAAAAATCAACGTAAACGTAAACGTTTAGTGTTATTTCTACACTCCACTGTATCTTTTGTATTAAGTGTTTTTGCTATTGTTTGGTTATGCGTATTAAAGTCCTAGTGTTGTATTTCGTGTTTCCAAGAACGTTGTTGCAAATGTACTTTTGCGCATATTTTTTTACATGTACGTTTGTGCATGTCCATTTGAGCGAGTGTGTTTGTGCATGTTTGTTGATTTGTATTAATGTCCTAGGATTGTAGTTTGTGCTTTCGTGATCCTTTTTGCGAATGCACTTTTGCGTTAGTACTTTTGTGCATGCTTTTGTACTTTTACATCTGTGCGTATATTTTGTAGCGAGTGTTTTTGTGCACGTTTCTTGATGCGCATTCGTTTCCTCGAACTGTAGCACGTATTTTCACGATCGCTTTTGGAATCCAATTTTGACCATGTTCGAGTCCGAATTTGGAAATATAACATTAGACAGGAATTGTAGCCAGCTAAAATAGCTTTCTAATGCCGCCGAAACCAGTTGATTTGGAGTCCGGATGAGAAAGTTATGCTCGACTTCGTGGACACTACCGAAGATGTTGAGGGATCCTCTCTTCTAATTGGATTTTATTTTCCTAATTGCAACTCTTTTCTTACTCTTTGATTATTTTTGCTTCATGGACACCTAATTATCAGTTAGTACCTATAAGTTACTAAATCCATCAATTCAAACAGAAATATAAATTAATCCATAAAAAAATCCACGTAAACGTAAACGTTCAGTGTTATTTTTACACTCCACTCTATCTTTTGTATTTAGTGTTTTTGATATTGTTTGGTTATGCGTATTAAAGTCCTAGTGTTGTATTTCGTGTTTTTAAGATCATTGTTGCGAATGCACTTTTGCGCATGTTTTTTTACATGTACGTTTGTGCATGTCCATTTTAGCGAGTGTGTTTGTGCATGTTTGTTGATTTGTATTAATGTCCTAGGATTGTAGTTTGTGTTTTCGGTATCCTTTTTGCGAATGCACTTTTCCGTGAGTACCTTTGTACATGCTTTTGTACTTTTACTTATGTGCGTATATTTTGTAGCGAGTGTTTTTGTGCACGTTTCTTGATGCGCATTCGTGTCCTCGAACTGTTGCACGTATTTTCATGATCGCTTTTGGAATCCAATTTTGACCATGTTCGAGTCCGAATTTGGAAATTTGACATTAAGACAGGAATTGTAGCCAGCTAAAATAGCTTTCTAATGCCGCCGTAACCATATGATTTAGAGTCCGGATGAGAAAGTTATGCTCGACTTCGTGGACACTACCGAAGATGTTGAGGGATCCTCTCTTCTAATTTGATTTTATTTTCCTAATTGCGACTCTTTTCTTACTCTTTGATCATTTTTGCTTCATGGACACCTAATTATCACTTTGTACCTATAAGATACTAAATCCACCAATTAAACAAAAAATATAAATTATTCCATAAAAAAATCCACGTAAACGTAAACGTTGAGTGTTATTTCTACACTCCACTATATCTTTCGTATTTAGTGTTTTTGATATTGTTTGGTTATGCGTATTAAAGTCCTAGTGTTATATTTCGTTTTTTTAAGAATGTTGTTGCGAATGCACCTTTGCGCATGTTTTTTTACATGTACGTTTGTGCATGTCCATTTGAGCGAGTGTGTTTGTGCATGTTTGTTGATTTGTATTAATGTCCTAGGAATGTAGTTTGTGCTTTCGTGATCCTTTTTGCGAATGCACTTTTCCGTGAGTACTTTTGTGCATGCTTTTGTACTTTTACTTATGTGCGTATATTTTGTAGCGAGTGTTTTTGTGCACGTTTCTTGATGCGCATTCGTGTCCTCGTACTGTTGCACGTATTTTCATGATCGCTTTTGGAATCCAATTTTGACCATGTTCAAGTCCGAATTTGGATTTGACATAGACAGGAATTGTAGCGCACTAAAATAGCTTTCTAATGCCGCCAGAACCAGTTGATTTGGAGTCCGGATGAGAAAGTTATGCTCGACTTCGTGGACACTACCGAAGATGTTGAGGGATCCTCTCTTCTAATTTGATTTTATTTTCCTAATTGCAACTATTTTCTTACTCTTTGATCATTTTTGCTTCATGGACACATAATTATCAATTTGTACCTATAAGACACTAAATCCACCAATTAAAACAGAAATATAAATTAATCCATAAAAAAATCAACGTAAACGTAAACGTTTAGTGTTATTTCTACACTACACTGTATCTTTTGTATTTAGTGTTTTTGCTAATGTTTGGTTGTGCGTATTAAAGTCCTAGTGTTGTATTTCGTGTTTTTAAGAACGTTGTTGCGAATGCACTTTTGCGCATATTTTTTTACATGTACGTTTGTGCATGTCCATTGAGCGAGTGTGTTTGTGCATGTTTGTTGATTTGTATTAATGTCCTAGGATTGTAGTTTGTGCTTTCGTGATCCTTTTTGCGAATGCACTTTTGCGTGAGTACTTTTGTGCATGCTTTTGTACTTTTACATATGTGCGTATATTTTGTAGCGAGTATTTTTGTGCACGTTTCTTGATGCGCATTCGTTTTCTCGAACTGTAGCACGTATTTTCATGATCGCTTTTGGAATCCAATTTTGACCATGTTCGAGTCCGAATTTGGAAATATAACATTAGACAGGAATTGTAGCCAGCTAAAATAGCTTTCTAATGCCGCCGAAACCAGTTGATTTGGAGTCCGGATGAGAAAGTTATGCTCGACTTCGTGGACACTACCGAAGATGTTGAGGGATCCTCTCTTCTAATTTGATTTTATTTTCCTAATTGCAACTCTTTTCTTACTCTTTGATCATTTTTGCTTCATGGACACCTAATTATCAATTTGTATCTATAAGATACTAAATCCACCAATTAAAAGAGAAATAAAAATTAATCCATAAAAAAATCCATGTAAACGTAAACGTTTAGTGTTATTTCTACACTCCACTGTATCTTTTGTATTTAGTGTTTTTGATATTGTTTGGTTATGCGTATTAAAGTCCTAGTGTTGTATTTCGTGTTTTTAAGAACGTTGCTGCGAATGCACTTTTGCGCATGTTTTTTTACATGTACGTTGGTGCATGTCCATTTGAGCGAGTGTGTTTGTGCATGTTTGTTGATTTGTATTAATGTCCTAGGATTGGAGTTTGTGATTTCGTGATCCTTTTTGCGAATGCACTTTTCCGTGAGTACCTTTGTGCATGCTTTTGTACTTTTACTTACGTGCGTATATTTTGTAGTGAGTGTTTTTGTTCGCGTTTCTTGATGCGCATTCGTGTCCTCGAACTGTTGCACGTATTTTCATGATCGCTTTTGGAATCCAATTTTGACCATGTTCGAGTCCGAATTTGGAAATTTGACATTAGACATGAATTGTAGCGCGCTAAAATAGCTTTCTAATGCCGCCGGAACCAGTTGATTTGGAGTCCGGATGAGAAAGTTATGCTCGACTTCGTGGACACTACCGAAGATGTTGAGGGATCCTCTCTTCTAATTTGATTTTATTTTCCTAATTGCAACTCTTTTCTTACTCTTTGATCATTTTTGCTTCATGGACACATACATAATTATCAATTTGTACCTATAAGATACTAAATCCACCAATTAAAACAGAAATATAAATTAATCCATAAAAAAAATCAACATAAACGTAAACGTTTAGTGTTATTCCTACACTCCACTATATCTTTTGTATTTAGTGTTTTTGCTATTGTTTGGTTATGCGTATTAAAGTCCTAGTGTTGTATTTCGTGTTTTTAAGAACGTTGTTGCGAATGCACTTTTGCGCATGTTTTTTTACATGTACGTTTGTGCATGTCCATTTGAGCTAGTGTGTTTGTGCATGTTTGTTGATTTGTATTAATGTCCTAGGATTTTAGTTTGTGCTTTCGTGATCCTTTTTGCGAATGTACTTTTGCGTGAGTACTTTTGTGCATGCTTTTGTACTTTTACATATGTGCGTATATTTTGTAGCGAGTGTTTTTGTGCACGTTTCTTTATGCGCATTCGTTTCCTCGAATTGTAGCACGTATTTTCATGATCGCTTTTGGAATCCAATTTTGACCATGTTCGAGTCCAAATTTGGAAATATAACATCAGACAGGAATATTAGCCAGCTAAAATAGCTTTCTAATGCCGCCGAAACCAGTTGATTTGGAGTCCGGATGAGAAAGTTATGCTCGACTTCGTGGACACTACCGAAGAAGTTGAGGGATCCTCTCTTCTAATTTGATTTTATTTTCCTAATTGCAACTCTTTTCTTACTCTTTGATCATTTTTGCTTCATGGACACCTAATTATCAATTTGTACCTATAAGATACTAAATCCACCAATTAAAACAGAAATAAAAATTAATCCATAAAAAAGTCCACGTAAACGTAAACGTTTAGTGTTATTTCTACACTCCACTGTATCTTTTGTATTTAGTGTTTTTGATATTGTTTGGTTATGCGTATTAAAGTCCTAGTGTTGTATTTCGTGTTTTTAAGAACGTTGTTGCGAATGCACTTTTGCGCATGTTTTTTTACATGTACGTTTGTGCATGTCCATTTGAGCTAGTGTGTTTGTGCATGTTTGTTGATTTGTATTGATGTCCTAGGATTGTAGTTTGTGTTTTCGTGATCCTTTTTTGCGAATGCACTTTTCCGTGAGTACTTTTGTGCATGCTTTTGTACTTTTACTTATGTCCGTATATTTTGTAGCGAGTGTTTTGTGCACGTTTCTTGATGCGCATTCGTGTCCTCGAACTGTAGCACGTATTTTCATGATCGCTTTTGGAATCCAATTTTGACCATGTCCGAGTCCGAATTTGGAAATATGACATTAGACAGGAATTGTAGCCAGCTAAAATAGCTTTCTAATGCCGCCGGAACCAGTTGATTTGGAGTCCGGATGAGAGAGTTATGCTCGACTTCGTGGACACTACCGAAGATGTTGAGTGATCCTCTCTTCTAATTTGATTATATTTTCCTAATTGCAACTCTTTTCTTACTCTTTGATCCTTTTTGCTTCATGGACAACTAATTATCAATTTGTACCTATAAGATACTAAATCCACCAATTAAAACAGAAATATAAATTAATCCATAAAAAATTCCACGTAAACGTAAACATTGAGTGTTATTTCTACACTCCACTGTATCTTGTGTTTAGTGTTTTTGCTATTGTTTGGTTATGCGTATTAAAGATCCAGTGTTGTATTTCGTGTTTTTAAGAACGTTGTTGCGAATGTACTTTTGCGCATATTTTTTTACATGTACGTTTGTGCATGTCCATTTGAGCGAGTGTGTTTGTGCATGTTTGTTGATTTGTATTAATGTCCTAGGATTGTAGTTTGTGCTTTCGTGATGCTTTTTGCGAATGCACTTTTGCGTGAGTACTTTTGTGCATGCTTTTGTACTTTTACATATGTGCGTATATTTTGTAGCGAGTATTTTTGTGCACGTTTCTTGATGCGCATTCGTTTCCTCGAACTGTAGCACGTATTTTCATGATCACTTTTGGAATCCAATTTTGACCATGTTCGAGTCCAAATTTGGAAGTATAACATCAGACAGGAATTGTAGCCAGCTAAAATAGCTTTCTAATGCCGCCGAAACCAGTTGATTTGGAGTCCGGATGAGAAAGTTATGCTCGACTTCGTGGACACTACCGAAGAAGTTGAGAGATCCTCTCTTTTAATTTGATTTTATTTTCCTAATTGCAACTCTTTTCTTACTCTTTGATCATTTTTGCTTCATGGACACCTAATTATCAATTTGTACCTATAAGATACTAAATCCACCAATTAAAACAGAAATAAAAATTAATCCATAAAAACATCCACGTAAACGTAAACGTTTAGTGTTATTTCTACACTCCACTGTATCTTTTGTATTTAGTGTTTTTGATATTGTTTGGTTATGCTTATTAAAGTCCTAGTGTTGTATTTCGTATTTTTACATGTACGTTTGTGCATATCCATTTGAGCTAGTGTGTTTGTGCATGTTTGTTGATTTGTATTAATGTCCTAGGATTGTAGTTTGTGTTTTCGTGATCCTTTTTTGCGAATGCACTTTTCCTTGAGTACTTTTGTGCATGCTTTTGTACTTTTACTTATGTGCGCATATTTTGTAGCGAGTTTTTTGTGCACGTTTCTTGATGCGCATTCGTGTCCTCGAACTGTTGCACGTATTTTCATGATCGCTTTTGGAATCCAATTTTGACCATGTTCGAGTCCGAATTTGGAAATTTGACATTAAGGCAGGAATTGTAGCCAGCTAAAATAGCTTTCTAATGCCGCCGTAACCAGTTGATTTAGAGTCCGGATGAGAAAGTTATGCTCGACTTCGTGGACACTACCGAAGATGTTGAGGGATCCTCTCTTCTAATTTGATTTTATTTTCCTAATTGCAACTCTTTTCTTACTCTTTGATTATTTTTGCTTCATGGACACCTAATTATCAGTTAGTACCTATAAGTTACTAAATCCATCAATTAAAACAGAAATATAAATTAATCCATAAAAAAATCCACGTAAACGTAAACGTTCAGTGTTATTTTTACACCCCACTCTATCTTTTGTATTTAGTGTTTTTGATATTGTTTGGTTATGCGTATTAAAGTCCTAGTGTTGTATTTCGTGTTTTTAAGATCATTGTTGCGAATGCACTTTTGCGCATGTTTTTTTACATGTACGTTTGTGCATGTCCATTTTAGCGAGTGTGTTTGTGCATGTTTGTTGATTTGTATTAATGTCCTAGGATTGTAGTTTGTGTTTTCGGTATCCTTTTTGCGAATGCACTTTTCCGTGAGTACCTTTGTACATGCTTTTGTACTTTTACTTATGTGCGTATATTTTGTAGCGAGTGTTTTTGTGCACGTTTCTTGATGCGCATTCGTGTCCTCGAACTGTTGCACGTATTTTCATGATCGCTTTTGGAATCCAATTTTGACCATGTTCGAGTCCGAATTTGGAAATTTGACATTAAGACAGGAATTGTAGCCAGCTAAAATAGCTTTCTAATGCCGCCGTAACCATATGATTTAGAGTCCGGATGAGAAAGTTATGCTCGACTTCGTGGACACTACCGAAGATGTTGAGGGATCCTCTCTTCTAATTTGATTTTATTTTCCTAATTGCGACTCTTTTCTTACTCTTTGATCATTTTTGCTTCATGGACACCTAATTATCACTTTGTACCTATAAGATACTAAATCCACCAATTAAACAAAAAATATAAATTATTCCATAAAAAAATCCACGTAAACGTAAACGTTGAGTGTTATTTCTACACTCCACTATATCTTTCGTATTTAGTGTTTTTGATATTGTTTGGTTATGCGTATTAAAGTCCTAGTGTTATATTTCGTTTTTTTAAGAACGTTGTTGCGAATGCACTTTTGCGCATATTTTTTTACATGTACGTTTGTGCATGTCCATTGAGCGAGTGTGTTTGTGCATGTTTGTTGATTTGTATTAATGTCTTAGGATTGTAGTTTGTGCTTTCGTGATCCTTTTTGCGAATGCACTTTTGCGTGAGTACTTTTGTGCATGCTTTTGTACTTTTACATATGTGCGTATATTTTGTAGCGAGTGTTTTTGTGCACGTTTCTTGATGCGCATTCGTGTCCTCGAACTGTTGCACGTATTTTCATGATCGCTTTTGGAATCCAATTTTGACCATGTTCAAGTCCGAATTTGGAAATTCGACATTAGACAGGAATTGTAGCCAGCTAAAATAGCTTTCTAATGCCGCCGAAACCAGTTGATTTGGAGTCCGGATGAGAAAGTTATGCTCGACTTCGTGGACACTACCGAAGATGTTGAGGGATCCTCTCTTCTAATTTGATTTTATTTTCCTAATTGCAACTCTTTTCTTACTCTTTGATCATTTTTGCTTCATGGACACCTAATTATCAATTTGTATCTATAAGATACTAAATCCACCAATTAAAAGAGAAATAAAAATTAATCCATAAAAAAATCCATGTAAACGTAAACGTTTAGTGTTATTTCTACACTCCACTGTATCTTTTGTATTTAGTGTTTTTGATATTGTTTGGTTATGCGTATTAAAGTCCTAGTGTTGTATTTCGTGTTTTTAAGAACGTTGCTGCGAATGCACTTTTGCGCATGTTTTTTTACATGTACGTTGGTGCATGTCCATTTGAGCGAGTGTGTTTGTGCATGTTTGTTGATTTGTATTAATGTCCTAGGATTGGAGTTTGTGATTTCGTGATCCTTTTTGCGAATGCACTTTTCCGTGAGTACCTTTGTGCATGCTTTTGTACTTTTACTTACGTGCGTATATTTTGTAGCGAGTGTTTTTGTTCGCGTTTCTTGATGCGCATTCGTGTCCTCGAACTGTTGCACGTATTTTCATGATCGCTCTTGGAATCCAATTTTGACCATGTTCGAGTCCGAATTTGGAAATATGACATTACACAGGAATTGTAGCCAGCTAAAATAGCTTTCTAATGCCGCCGGAACCAGTTGATTTGGAGTCCGGATGAGAAAGTTATGCTCGACTTCGTGGACACTACCGAAGATGTTGAGGGATCCTCTCTTCTAATTTGATTTTATTTTCCTAATTGCAACTCTTTTCTTACTCTTTGATCATTTTTGCTTCATGGACAACTAATTATCAATTTGTACCTATAAGATACTAAATCCACCAATTAAAACAGAAATATAAATTAATCCATAAAAAAATCCACGTAAACGTAAACGTTGAGTGTTATTTCTACACTCCACTGTATCTTTTGTGTTTAGTGTTTTTGCTATTTTTTGGTTATGCGTATTAAAGTCCTAGTGTTGTATTTCTTGTTTTTAAGAACGTTGTTGCGAATGTACTTTTGCGCATATTTTTTTACATGTACGTTTGTGCAAGTCCATTTAAGCGAGTGTGTTTGTGCATGTTTGTTGATTTGTACTAATGTCCTAGGATTGTAGTTTGTGCTTTCGTGATCCTTTTTGCGAATGCACTTTTCCGTGAGTACCTTTGTGCATGCTTTTGTACTTTTACTTATGTGCGTATATTTTGTAGCGAGTGTTTTTGTGCACATTTCTTGATGTGCATTCGTGTCCTCGAACTGTAGCACGTATTTTCATGATCGCTTTTGGAATCCACTTTGACCATGTCCGAGTCCGAATTAGGAAATTTGACATTAGACAGGAATTGTAGCCAGCTAAAATAGCTTTCTAATGCACCGGAACTAGTTGATTTGGAGTCCGGATGAGAAAGTTATGCTCTACTTCGTGGACAATACCGAAGATGTTGAGGGATCGTCTCTTCTAATTTGATTTTATTTTCCTAATTGCAACTCTTTTCTTACTCTTTGATCATTTTTGCTTCATGGACACCTAATTATCAATTTGTACCTATAAGATGCTAAATCCATCAATTAGAACAGAAATATAAATTAATCCATAAAAAAATCCACGTAAACGTAAACGTTGAGTGTTATTTCTACACTCCACTGTATCTTTTGTGTTTAGTGTTTTTGCTATTTTTTGGTTATGCGTATTAAAGTCCTAGTGTTGTATTTCGTGTTTTTAAGAACGTTGTTGCGAATGTACTTTTGCGCATATTTTTTTACATGTACGTTTGTGCAAGTCCATTTGAGCGAGTGTGTTTGTGCATGTTTGTTGATTTGTATTAATGTCCTAGGATTGTAGTTTGTGCTTTCGTGATCCTTTTTGCGAATGCACTTTTGCGTGAGTACTTTTGTGCATGCTTTTGTACTTTTACTTATGTGCGTATATTTTGTAGCGAATGATTTTTTGCACGTTTCTTCATGCCCATTCGTTTCCTCGAACTGTAGCACGTAGTTTCATGATCGCTTTTGGAATCCAATTTTGACCATGTTCGAGTCCGAATTTGGAAATATGACATTAGACAGGAATTGTAGCCAGCTAAAATAGCTTTCTAATGCCGCTGGAACCAGTTGATTTGGAGTCCAGATGAGAAAGTTATGCTCGACTTCGTGGACACTACCGAAGATGTTGAGGGATCCTCTCTTCTAATTTGATTTTATTTTCCTAATTGCAACTCTTTTCTTACTCGTTGATCATTTTTGCTTCATGGACAACTAATTATCAATTTGTACCTATACGATACTAAATCCACCAATTAAAACAGAAATATAAATTAATCCATAAAAAAATCCACGTAAACGTAAACGTTGAGTGTTATTCTACACTCCACTGTATCTTTTGTGTTTAGTGTTTTTGCTATTTTTTGGTTATGCGTATTAAAGTCCTAGTGTTGTATTTCTTGTTTTTAAGAACGTTGTTGCGAATGTACTTTTGCGCATATTTTTTTACATGTACGTTTGTGCAAGTCCATTTAAGCGAGTGTGTTTGTGCATGTTTGTTGATTTGTACTAAGGTCCTAGGATGGTAGTTTGTGCTTTCGTGATCCTTTTTGCGAATGCACTTTTGCGTGAGTACTTTTGTGCATGCTTTTGTACTTTTACTTATGTGCGTTTATTTTGTAGCGAGTGTTTTTGTTCACGTTTCTTGATGCGCATTCGTTTCCTCAAACTGTAGCACGTATTTTCATGATCGCTTTTGGAATCCAATTTTGACCATGTTCGAGTCCGAATTTGGAAATATGACATTACACAGGAATTGTAGCCAGCTAAAATAGCTTTCTAATGCCGCCGGAACCAGTTGATTTGGAGTCCGGATGAGGAAGTTATGCTCGACTTCGTGGACACTACCGAAGATGTTGAGGGATCCTCTTTTCTAATTTGATTTTATTTTCCTAATTGCAACTCTTTTCTTACTCTTTGATTATTTTTGCTTCATGGACAACTAATTATCAATTTGTACATATAAGATACTAAATCCACCAATTAAAAAAGAAATATAAATTAATCCATAAAAAAATCAACGTAAACGTAAACGTTGAGTATTATTTCTACACTCCACTGTATCTTTTGTATTTAGTGTTTTTGCTATTGTTTGGTTATGCGTATTAAAGTCCTAGTGTTGTATTTCGTGTTTTTAAGAACGTTGTTGCGAATGTACTTTTGCGCATATTTTTTTACATGTACGTTTGTGCATGTCCATTTGAGCGTGTTTGTGCATGTTTGTTGATTTGTACTAATGTCCTAGGATTGTAGTTTGTGCTTTCGTGATCCTTTTTGCGAATGCACTTTTGCGTGAGTACTTTTGTGCATGCTTTTGTACTTTTACTTATGAGCATATATTTTGTAGCGAGTGATTTTGTGCACGTTTCTTGATGCGCATTCGTTTCCTCGAACTGTAGCACGTATTTTCATGATCGCTCTTGGAATCCAATTTTGACCATGTTCGAGTCCGAATTTGGAAATATGACATTACACAGGAATTGTAGCCAGCTAAAATAGCTTTCTAATGCCGCCGGAACCAGTTGATTTGGAGTCCGGATGAGAAAGTTATGCTCGACTTCGTGGACACTACCGAAGATGTTGAGGGATCCTCTCTTCTAATTTGATTTTATTTTCCTAATTGCAACTCTTTTCTTACTCTTTGATCATTTTTGCTTCATGGACAACTAATTATCAATTTGTACCTATAAGATACTAAATCCACCAATTAAAACAGAAATATAAATTAATCCATAAAAAAATCCACGTAAACGTAAACGTTGAGTGTTATTTCTACACTCCACTGTATCTTTTGTGTTTAGTGTTTTTGCTATTTTTTGGTTATGCGTATTAAAGTCCTAGTGTTGTATTTCTTGTTTTTAAGAACGTTGTTGCGAATGTACTTTTGCGCATATTTTTTTACATGTACGTTTGTGCAAGTCCATTTAAGCGAGTGTGTTTGTGCATGTTTGTTGATTTGTACTAATGTCCTAGGATTGTAGTTTGTGCTTTCGTGATCCTTTTTGCGAATGCACTTTTCCGTGAGTACCTTTGTGCATGCTTTTGTACTTTTACTTATGTGCGTATATTTTGTAGCGAGTGTTTTTGTGCACATTTCTTGATGTGCATTCGTGTCCTCGAACTGTAGCACGTATTTTCATGATCGCTTTTGGAATCCACTTTGACAATGTCCGAGTCCGAATTTGGAAATTTGACATTAGACAGGAATTGTAGCCAGCTAAAATAGCTTTCTAATGCACCGGAACTAGTTGATTTGGAGTCCGGATGAGAAAGTTATGCTCTACTTCGTGGACAATACCGAAGATGTTGAGGGATCGTCTCTTCTAATTTGATTTTATTTTCCTAATTGCAACTCTTTTCTTACTCTTTGATCATTTTTGCTTCATGGACACCTAATTATCAATTTGTACCTATAAGATGCTAAATCCATCAATTAGAACAGAAATATAAATTAATCCATAAAAAAATCCACGTAAACGTAAACGTTGAGTGTTATTTCTACACTCCACTGTATCTTTTGTGTTTAGTGTTTTTGCTATTTTTTGGTTATGCGTATTAAAGTCCTAGTGTTGTATTTCGTGTTTTTAAGAACGTTGTTGCGAATGTACTTTTGCGCATATTTTTTTACATGTACGTTTGTGCAAGTCCATTTGAGCGAGTGTGTTTGTGCATGTTTGTTGATTTGTATTAATGTCCTAGGATTGTAGTTTGTGCTTTCGTGATCCTTTTTGCGAATGCACTTTTGCGTGAGTACTTTTGTGCATGCTTTTGTACTTTTACTTATGTGCGTATATTTTGTAGCGAATGATTTTTTGCACGTTTCTTCATGCACATTCGTTTCCTCGAACTGTAGCACGTAGTTTCATGATCGCTTTTGGAATCCAATTTTGACCATGTTCGAGTCCGAATTTGGAAATATGACATTAGACAGGAATTGTAGCCAGCTAAAATAGCTTTCTAATGCCGCTGGAACCAGTTGATTTGGAGTCCAGATGAGAAAGTTATGCTCGACTTCGTGGACACTACCGAAGATGTTGAGGGATCCTCTCTTCTAATTTGATTTTATTTTCCTAATTGCAACTCTTTTCTTACTCGTTGATCATTTTTGCTTCATGGACAACTAATTATCAATTTGTACCTATACGATACTAAATCCACCAATTAAAACAGAAATATAAATTAATCCATAAAAAAATCCACGTAAACGTAAACGTTGAGTGTTATTCTACACTCCACTGTATCTTTTGTGTTTAGTGTTTTTGCTATTTTTTGGTTATGCGTATTAAAGTCCTAGTGTTGTATTTCTTGTTTTTAAGAACGTTGTTGCGAATGTACTTTTGCGCATATTTTTTTACATGTACGTTTGTGCAAGTCCATTTAAGCGAGTGTGTTTGTGCATGTTTGTTGATTTGTACTAAGGTCCTAGGATGGTAGTTTGTGCTTTCGTGATCCTTTTTGCGAATGCACTTTTGCGTGAGTACTTTTGTGCATGCTTTTGTACTTTTACTTATGTGCGTTTATTTTGTAGCGAGTGTTTTTGTTCACGTTTCTTGATGCGCATTCGTTTCCTCAAACTGTAGCACGTATTTTCATGATCGCTTTTGGAATCCAATTTTGACCATGTTCGAGTCCGAATTTGGAAATATGACATTACACAGGAATTGTAGCCAGCTAAAATAGCTTTCTAATGCCGCCGGAACCAGTTGATTTGGAGTCCGGATGAGGAAGTTATGCTCGACTTCGTGGACACTACCGAAGATGTTGAGGGATCCTCTTTTCTAATTTGATTTTATTTTCCTAATTGCAACTCTTTTCTTACTCTTTGATTATTTTTGCTTCATGGACAACTAATTATCAATTTGTACATATAAGATACTAAATCCACCAATTAAAACAGAAATATAAATTAATCCATAAAAAAATCAACGTAAACGTAAACGTTGAGTATTATTTCTACACTCCACTGTATCTTTTGTATTTAGTGTTTTTGCTATTGTTTGGTTATGCGTATTAAAGTCCTAGTGTTGTATTTCGTGTTTTTAAGAACGTTGTTGCGAATGTACTTTTGCGCATATTTTTTCACATGTACGTTTGTGCATGTCCATTTGAGCGTGTTTGTGCATGTTTGTTGATTTGTACTAATGTCCTAGGATTGTAGTTTGTGCTTTCGTGATCCTTTTTGCGAATGCACTTTTGCGTGAGTACTTTTGTGCATGCTTTTGTACTTTTACTTATGAGCATATATTTTGTAGCGAGTGTTTTTGTGCACGTTTCTTGATGCGCATTCGTTTCCTCGAACTGTAGCACGTATTTTCATGATCGCTCTTGGAATCCAATTTTGACCATGTTCGAGTCCGAATTTGGAAATATGACATTACACAGGAATTGTAGCCAGCTAAATAGCTTTCTAATGCCGCCGGAACCAGTTGATTTGGAGTCCGGATGAGAAAGTTATGCTCGACTTCGTGGACAAGACCGAAGATGTTGAGGGATCCTCTCTTCTAATTTTATTTTATTTTCCTAATTGCAACTCTTTTCTTACTCTTTGATCATATTTGCTTCATGGACACCTAATTATCAATTTGTAAATATAAGATACTCAATCCACCAATTAAAACAGAAATATAAATTAATCCATAAAAAAATTCACGTCAACGTAAACGTTTAGTGTTATTTCTACACTCCACTGTATCTTTTGTATTTAGTGTTTTTGCAAAATTTTGGTTATGCGTATTAAAGTCATAGTGTTGTATTTCGTGTTTTTAAGAACGTTGTTGCGAATGTACTTTTGCGCATATTTTTTTCCATGTACGTTTGTGCAAGTCCATTTGAGCGAGTGTGTTTGTGCCATGTTTGTTGATTTGTATTAATGTCCTAGGATTGTAGTTTGTGCTTTCGTGATCCTTTTTGCGAATGCACTTTTGCGTGAGTACTTTTGTGCATGCTTTTGTACTTTTACTTATGTGCGTATATTTTGTAGCGAATGATTTTTTGCACGTTTCTTCATGCACATTCGTTTCCTCGAACTGTAGCACGTAGTTTCATGATCGCTTTTGGAATCCAATTTTGACCATGTTCGAGTCCGAATTTGGAAATATGACATTAGACAGGAATTGTAGCCAGCTAAAATAGCTTTCTAATGCCGCTGGAACCAGTTGATTTGGAGTCCAGATGAGAAAGTTATGCTCGACTTCGTGGACACTACCGAAGATGTTGAGGGATCCTCTCTTCTAATTTGATTTTATTTTCCTAATTGCAACTCTTTTCTTACTCGTTGATCATTTTTGCTTCATGGACAACTAATTATCAATTTGTACCTATACGATACTAAATCCACCAATTAAAACAGAAATATAAATTAATCCATAAAAAAATCCACGTAAACGTAAACGTTGAGTGTTATTCTACACTCCACTGTATCTTTTGTGTTTAGTGTTTTTGCTATTTTTTGGTTATGCGTATTAAAGTCCTAGTGTTGTATTTCTTGTTTTTAAGAACGTTGTTGCGAATGCACTTTTGCGTGAGTACTTTTGTGCATGCTTTTGTACTTTTACTTATGTCCGTATATTTTGTAGCGAGTGTTTTTGTGCACGTTTCTTGATGCGCATTCGTTTCCTCAAACTGTAGCACGTATTTTCATGATCGCTTTTGGAATCCAATTTTGACCATGTTCGAGTCCGAATTTGGAAATATGACATTACACAGGAATTGTAGCCAGCTAAAATAGCTTTCTAATGCCGCCGGAACCAGTTGATTTGGAGTCCGGATGAGGAAGTTATGCTCGACTTCGTGGACACTACCGAAGATGTTGAGGGATCCTCTTTTCTAATTTGATTTTATTTTCCTAATTGCAACTCTTTTCTTACTCTTTGATTATTTTTGCTTCATGGACAACTAATTATCAATTTGTACATATAAGATACTAAATCCACCAATTAAAAAAGAAATATAAATTAATCCATAAAAAAATCAACGTAAACGTAAACGTTGAGTATTATTTCTACACTCCACTGTATCTTTTGTATTTAGTGTTTTTGCTATTGTTTGGTTATGCGTATTAAAGTCCTAGTGTTGTATTTCGTGTTTTTAAGAACGTTGTTGCGAATGTACTTTTGCGCATATTTTTTTACATGTACGTTTGTGCATGTCCATTTGAGCGTGTTTGTGCATGTTTGTTGATTTGTACTAATGTCCTAGGATTGTAGTTTGTGCTTTCGTGATCCTTTTTGCGAATGCACTTTTGCGTGAGTACTTTTGTGCATGCTTTTGTACTTTTACTTATGAGCATATATTTTGTAGCGAGTGTTTTTGTGCACGTTTCTTGATGCGCATTCGTGTCCTCGAACTGTTGCACATATTTTCATGATCGCTTTTGGAATCCAATTTTGACCATGTTCGAGTCCGAATTTGGAAATTTGACATAAGACAGGAATTGTAGCCAGCTAAAATAGCTTTCTAATGCCGACGGAACCAGTTGATTTCGAGTCCGGATGAGAAAGTTATGCTCGACTTCGTGGACACTACCGAAGATGTTGAGGGATCCTCTCTTCTAATTTGATTTTATTTTTCTAATTGCAACTCTTTTCTTACTCTTTGATCATTTTTGCTTCATGGACAACTAATTATCAATTTGTACCTATAAGATACTAAATCCACCAATTAAAACAAATATATAAATTAATCCATAAAAAAATCCACGTAAACGTAAACGTTTAGTGTTATTTCTACACTCCACTTTATCTTTTAAATTTAGTGTTTTTGCTATTTTTTGGTTATGCGTATTAAAGTCCTAGTGTTGTATTTCGTGTTTTTAAGAACGTTGTTGCGAATGCACTTTTGCGCATGTTTTTTTACATGTACGTTTGTGCATGTCCATTTGAGCGAGTGTGTTTGTGCATGTTTGTTGATTTGTATTAATGTCCTAGGATTGTAGTTTGTGTTTTCGTGATCCTTTTTGCGAATGCACTTCTCCGTGAGTACTTTTGTGCATGCTTTTGTACTTTTACTTATGTGCGTATATTTTGTAGCGAGTGTTTTTGTGCACGTTTCTTGATGCGCATTCCTGTCCTTTAAATGTTGCACGTATTTTCATGATCGCTTTTGGAATCCAATTTTGACCATGTTCTAGTCCGAATTTGGAAATTTGACATTAGACAGGAATTGTAGCCAGCTAAAATAGCTTTCTAATGCCGCCGGAACCAGTTGATTTGGAGTCCGGATGAGAAAGTTATGCTCGACTTTGTGGAAATTACCGAAGATGTTGAGGGATCCTCTCTTCTACTTTGATTTTATTTTCCTAATTACAACTCTTTTCTTACTCTCTGATCATTTTTGCTTCATGGACACCTAATTATCAATTTGTACCTATAAGATACTAAATCCACCAATTAAAACAAATATATAAATTAATCCATAAAAAAATCCACATAAACGTAAACGTTAAGTGTTATTTCTACATTCCACTAAATCTTTTGTATTTAGTGTTTTTGCTATTGTTTGGTTATGCGTATTAAAGTCCTAGTGTTGTATTTCGTGTTTTTAAGAACGTTGTTGCGAATGCACTTTTGCGCATGTTTTTTTACATGTACGTTTGTGCATGTCCATTTGAGCGAGTGTGTTTGTGCATGTTTGTTGATTTGTATTAATGTCCTAGGATTGTAGTTTGTGCTTTCGTGGTCCTTTTTGCGAATGCACTTTTCCGTGAGTACTTTTGTGCATGCTTTTGTACTTTTACTTATGTGCGTATATTTTGTAGCGAGTGTTTTTGTGCACGTTTCTTGATGCGCATTCGTGTCCTGGAACTGTTGCACGTATTTTCATGATCGCTTTTGGAATCCAATTTTGACCATGTTCGAGTCCGAATTTGGAAATTTGACATTAGACAGGAATTGTAGCCAGCTAAAATAGCTTTCTAATGCCGACAGAACCAGTTGATTTGGAGTCCGGATGAGAATGTTATGCTCGACTTCGTGGACACTACCGAAGATGTTGAGGGATCCTCTCTTCTAATTTGATTTTATTTTCCTAATTGCAACTCTTTTCTTACTCTCTGATCATTTTTGCTTCATGGACACCTAATTATCAATTTGTACCTATAAGATACTAAATCCACCAATTAAAACAGAAATATAAATTATTCCATAAAAAAGTCCACGTAAACGTAAACGTTTAGCGTTATTTCTACACTCCACTGTATCTTTTAAATTTAGTGTTTTTGCTATTTTTCGGTTATGCTTATTAAAGTCCTAGTGTTGTATTTCGTGTTTTTAAGAACGTTGTTGCGAATGCACTTTTGCGCATGTTTTTTTACATGTACGTTTGTGCATGTCCATTTGAGCGAGTGTGTTTGTGCATGTTTGTTGATTTGTATTAATGTCCTGGGATTGTAGTTTGTGTTTTCGTGATCCTTTTTGCGAATGCACTTTTCTGTGAGTACTTTTGTGCATGCTTTTGTACTTTTACTTATGTGCGTATATTTTGTAGCGAGTGTTTTTGTGCACGTTTCTTGATGCGCATTCGTGTCCTCGAACTGTTGCACGTATTTTCATGATCGCTTTTGGAATCCAATTTTGACAATGTTCGAGTCCGAATTTGGAAATTTGACATTAGACAGGAATTGTAGACAGTTGAAATAGCTTTCTAATGCCGCCGGAACCAGTTGATTTTGAGTCCGGATGAGAAAGTTATGCTCGACTTCGTGGACACTACCGAAGATGTTGAGGGATCCTCTCTTCTACTTTGATTTTATTTTCCTAATTACAACTCTTTTCATACTCTCTGATCATTTTTGCTTCATGGACACCTAAATATCCATTTGTACCTATAAGATACTCAATCCACCAATTACAACAAAAATATAAATTAATCCATAAAAAAATCCACGTAAACGTAAACGTTGAGTGTTATTTCTACACTCCACTAAATCTTTGGTATTTAGTGTTTTTGCTATTGTTTGGTTATGCGTATTCAAGTCCTAGTGTTGTATTTCGTGTTTTTAAGAACGTTGTTGCGAATGCACTTTTGCGCATGTTTTTTTACATGTACGTTTGTGCAAGTCTATTTGAGCGAGTGTGTTTGTGCATGTTTGTTGATTTGTATTAATGTCCTAGGATTGTAGTTTGTGTTTTCGTGATCCTTTTTGCGAATGCACTTTTCCGTGAGTACTTTTGTGCATGCTTTTGTACTTTTACTTATGTGCGTATATTTTGTAGCGAGTGTTTTTGTGCACGTTTCTTGATGCGCATTCGTGTCCTGGAACTGTAGCACGTATTTTCATGATCGCTTTTGCAATCCAATTTTGACCATGTTCGAGTCCGAATTTGGAAATTTGACATTAGACAGGAATTGTAGCCAGCTAAAATAGCTTTCTAAGGACGACAGAACCAGTTGATTTGGAGTCCGGATGAGAAAGTTATGCTCGACTTCGTGGACACTACCGAAGATGTTGAGGCATCCTCTCTTCTACTTTGATTTTATTTTCCTAATTACAACTCTTTTCTTACTCTCTGATCATTTTTGCTTCATGGACACCTAATTATCAATTTGTACCTATAAGATACTAAATCCACAAATTAAAACAGAAATATAAATTAATCCATCAAAAAGTCCACGTAAACGTAAACGTTTAGTGTTATTTCTACACTCCAC
Organism: Erythranthe guttata; assembly: GCF_000504015.1. The sequence goes on along the minus strand of NW_012194258.1, from coordinate 77,127 downwards.
TGTATCTTTTAAATTTAGTGTTTTTGCTATTTTTTGGTTATGCGTATTAAAGTCCTTGTGTTGTATTTCGTGTTTTTAAGAACGTTGTTGCGAATGCACTTTTGCGCATGTTTTTTTACATGTACGTTTGTGCATGTCCATTTGAGCGAGTGTGTTTCTGCATGTTGCGAACGACCGTATTAATGTCCTAGGATTGTA
>NW_012194258.1:56154-66614 GCF_000504015.1 Erythranthe guttata | reverse complement strand
TTGTAGTTTGTGCTTTCGTGATCCTTTTTGCGAATGCACTTGTCCGTGAGTACCTTTGTGCATGCTTTTGTACTTTTACTTATGTGCGTATATTTTGTAGCGAGTGTTTTTGTGCACATTTCTTGATGTGCATTCGTGTCCTCGAACTGTAGCACGTATTTTCATGATCGCTTTTGGAATCCACTTTGACAATGTCCGAGTCCGAATTTGGAAATTTGACATTAGACAGGAATTGTAGCCAGCTAAAATAGCTTTCTAATGCACCGGAACCAGTTGATTTGGAGTCCGGATGAGAAAGTTATGCTCGACTTCGTGGACAATACCGAAGATGTTGAGGGATCGTCTCTTCTAATTTGATTTTATTTTCCTAATTGCAACTCTTTTCTTACTCTTTGATCATTTTTGCTTCATGGACACCTAATTATCAATTTGTACCTATAAGATGCTAAATCCATCAATTAGAACAGAAATATAAATTAATCCATAAAAAAATCCACGTAAACGTAAACGTTGAGTGTTATTTCTACACTCCACTATATCTTTTGTGTTTAGTGTTTTTGCTATTTTTTGGTTATGCGTATTAAAGTCCTAGTGTTGTATTTCGTGATTTTAAGAACGTTGTTGCGAATGTACTTTTGCGCATATTTTTTTACATGTACGTTTGTGCAAGTCCATTTGAGCGAGTGTGTTTGTGCATGTTTGTTGATTTGTATTAATGTCCTAGGATTTTAGTTTGTGCGTTCGTCATCCTTTTTGCGAATGCACTTTTGCGTGAGTACTTTTGTGCATGCTTTTGTACTTTTACATATGTGCGTATATTTTGTAGCGAGTGTTTTTGTGCACGTTTCTTGATGCGCATTCGTTTCCTCGAATTGTAGCAATTATTTTCATGATCGCTTTTGGAATCCAATTTTGACCATGTTCGAGTCCAAATTTGGAAGTATAACATCAGACAGGAATATTAGCCAGCTAAAATAGCTTTCTAATGCCGCCGAAACCAGTTGATATGGAGTCCGGATGAGAAAGTTATGCTCGACTTCGTGGACACTACCGAAGAAGTTGAGAGATCCTCTCTTCTAATTTGATTTTATTTTCCTAATTGCAACTCTTTTCTTACTCTTTGATCATTTTTGCTTCATGGACACCTAATTATCAATTTGTACCTATAAGATACTAAATCCACCAATTAAAACAGAAATAAAAATTAATCCATAAAAACATCCACGTAAACGTAAACGTTTAGTGTTATTTCTACACTCCACTGTATCTTTTGTATTTAGTGTTTTTGATATTGTTTGGTTATGCTTATTAAAGTCCTAGTGTTGTATTTCGTGTTTTTAAGAACGTTGTTGCGAATGCACTTTTGCGCATGTATTTTTACATGTACGTTTGTGCATATCCATTTGAGCTAGTGTGTTTGTGCATGTTTGTTGATTTGTATTAATATCCTAGGATTGTAGGTTGTGTTTTCGTGATCCTTTTTTGCGAATGCACTTTTCCTTGAGTACTTTTGTGCATGGTTTTGTACTTTTACTTATGTGCGCATATTTTGTAGCGAATTTTTTGTGCACGTTTCTTGATGCGCATTCGTGTCCTCGAACTGTTGCACGTATTTTCATGATCGCTTTTGGAATCCAATTTTGACCATGTTCGAGTCCGAATTTGGAAATTTGACATTAAGACAGGAATTGTAGCCAGCTAAAATATCTTTCTAATGCCGCCGTAACCAGTTGATTTAGAGTCCGGATGAGAAAGTTATGCTCGACTTCGTGGACACTACCGAAGATGTTGAGGGATCCTCTCTTCTAATTCTATTTTATTTTCCTAATTGCAACTCTTTTCTTACTCTTTGATCATTTATGCTTCATGGACACCTAATTATCACTTTGTACCTATAAGATACAAAATCCACCAATTAAAACAAAAATATAAATTATTCCATAAAAAAATCCACGTAAACGTAAACGTTGAGTGTTATTTCTACACTCCACTATATCTTTCGTATTTAGTGTTTTTGATATTGTTTGGTTATGCGTATTAAAGTCCTAGTGTTGTATTTCGTGTTTTTAAGAACGTTGTTGCGAATGCACTTTTGCGCATGTTCTTTTACATGTACGTTTGTGCATGTCCATTTGAGCGAGTGTGTTTGTGCATGTTTGTTGATTTGTATTAATGTCCTAGGATTGTAGTTTGTGTTTTCGTGATCCTTTTTACGAATGCACTTTTCCGTGACTACTTTTGTGCATGCTTTTGTACTTTTACTTATGCGCGTATATTTTGTAGCGAGTGTTTTTGTGCACGTTTCTTGATGCGCATTCGTGTCCTCGAACTGTTGCACGTATTTTCATGATCGCTTTTGGAATCCAATTTTGACCATGTTCGAGTCCGAATTTGGAAATTTGACATTAAGACAGGAAATTTGACATTAAGACAGGAATTGTAGCCAGCTAAAATAGCTTTTTAATGCCGCCATAACCAGTTGATTTAGAGTCCGGATGAGAAATTTATGCTCGACTTCGTGGACACTACCGAAGATGTTGAGGGATCCTCTCTTCTAATTTGATTTTATTTTCCTAACTGCAACTCTTTTCTTACTCTTTGATCATTTTTGCTTCATGGACACCTAATTATCAATTTGTACCTATAAGATACTAAATCCACCAATTAAAACAAAAATATAAATAATCCACGTAAACGTAAACGTTGAGTGTTATTTCTACACTCCACTGTATCTTTCGTATTTAGTGTTTTTGATATTGTTTGGTAATGCGTAATAAAGTCCTAGTGTTGTATTTCGTGTTTTTAAGAACGTTGTTGCGAACGCAATTTTGCGCATGTTTTTTTACATGTACGTTCGTGCATGTCCATTTGAGCGAGTGTGTTTGTGCATGTTTGTTGATTTGTATTAATGTCCTAGGATTGTAGTTTGTGCTTTCGTGATGCTTTTTGCGAATGCACTTTTGCGTGAGTACTTTTGTGCATGCTTTTGTACTTTTACATATGTGCGTATATTTTGTACCGAGTATTTTTGTGCACGTTTCTTGATGCGCATTCGTTTCCTCGAACTGTAGCACGTATTTTCATGACCGCTTTTGGAATCCAATTTTGACCATGTTCGAGTCCGAATTTTGAAATATTACATTAGACAGGAATTGTAGCCAGCTAAAATAGCTTTCTAATGTCGCCGAAACCAGTTGATTTGGAGTCCGGATGAGAAAGTTATGCTCGACTTCGTGGACACTACCGAAGATGTTGAGGGATCCTCTCTTCTAATTTGATTTTATTTTCCTAATTGCAACTCTTTTCTTACTCTCTGATCATTTTTGCTTCATGGACACCTAATTATCAATTAGTACCTATAAGATACTAAATCCATCAATTAAAACAGAAATATAAATTAATCCATAAAAAAATCCACGTAAACGTAAACGTTTAGTGTTATTTTTACACTCCACTCTATCTTTTGTATTTAGTGTTTTTGATATTGTTTGGTTATGCGTATTAAAGTCCTAGTGTTGTATTTCGTGTTTTTAAGATCATTGTTGCGAATGCACTTTTGCGCATGTTTTTTTACATGTACGTTTGTGCATGTCCATTTGAGCGAGTGTGTTTGTGCATGTTTGTTGATTTGTATTAATGTCCTAGGATTGTAGTTTGTGTTTTCGTGATCCTTTTTGCGAATGCACTTTTCCGTGAGTACCTCTGTGCATGCTTTTGTACTTTTACTTATGTGCGTATATTTTGTAGCGAGTGTTTTTGTGCACGTTTCTTGATGCGCATTCGTGTCCTCGAACTGTTGCACGTATTTTCATGATCGCTTTTGGAATCCAATTTTGACCATGTTCGAGTCCGAATTTGGAAATTTGACATTAAGACAGGATTTTTTTTTTTTTTTTTTTTTTTTAAGAGAACGACACCCAATGAGGGTGGGGGGTTAGGCTTGACCCCCTACCTGTTTATAAAACAAAATTTAAGAAGTACATAATGAGTTTCGCTCAAATTGCTATTGCCCAACATATGGCTAATAATAGCAATTGACAAACAAAAGACAATAGGTAACTAACAAAACGTTAAGAAAACGGGCAAAACAGGTGGCCCAAATAATAAAAAGGACGGGGTGGGAATGATCATAGAAGGTCGGGGAAGACCAAGGTAGACCGTTCGCCTCACCATAACAGCCGAGGCCACTTACACTTTCGCCAAAAATGGGCGAAACAGGTATAACGGCTGCGAAATGTGTGGCACCATTCGGCAAACAGTCTAGTCTTGATAGACCCAAACAATCCATAATCACCCCAACCCTTCCTAACATGTAAAGTTCACGAAAATTCCTAAATTGCTAATAATATAAAAACGTGGAATGCGTGGCACCTATGTGCGAGACTGTCGTCGAAAGGATGGATATCCAAGCTGGTCCATCCGAATCATCTGCTGAATAGGTCGGGGAAGTTCCGCTGTTGTGAAGGTACGAGCCAACTCGGTCTGACACCCCAAGTTAGCTAATGCATCAGCTACTTTATTGCCCTCCCGGTAGATATGTGTAATCCTGTACTCCAAAGTAGAAAGAGAGTTCCGGATCGCCGTGAGAGAACTCTGAAGACTCCAATGACCTTCGTCCGTGTGCGAAAGAAGTCGAACAACGACTTCTGCGTCAAGCTCGATCCAAACTCTAGTGAATTGCCTCTGAATAACAAATCGCAGCCCCGAGGCAAGGGCAGCAAGCTCGGCCGCAATACTGCTCGGGGCAGAGATCCTCTCTTGAAATGCAACTATGGCCTCAGCGTCCGAACCTCTGATAATCCCGCCAATAGCTGCAATCTGGGTGGATGCTCTACGTGCTCCGTCTGTGTTTAGCTTCACCCAACCCGGATCCGGTGGAAGCCAAACAACTCGATGAGGTGTGAGAGTTGGTGTTCTGACTCGGTAATATAGGCCAAGAGACTCAGCCACGTGGGGAATGCCAGTCCAGCTGTCCGCCGAAAGTAAGTTGGTTTGGTGAAGAATCCTGATGTGCTGGATGACCCTGTAAATGATGGAAGAAGCGCGAACCGTGATATCCTTGTGCTTGCTGTCATTTCTTGCAATCCATAAGTACCACAAGATCAAGCAAGGCACAATGGTCGTGATGTGTGTGTGGTGTGTGAGTGTGTGCGAAGTGAAGTGCTGCCAATAAAGTAAAATCTGGGGTATGTGCGTAGTGTGTGCAGGTGTATAGCCAAAAAGATAGAAAAAATGATGCCATACCCTCTTAGCCGTCGGGCTCTCCACGAAGATATGATCAATCGACTCAACAGAAGGAGACTCGACAGACTGAGATACAAGACTCGACACAGGAATAGATGGATCTGGACAACAATAGAACCTCGAGGCAAGAGAGGTGCCTCGAGACTGAAGTTTGGTATCCACTGGAAGACGCTGAAGAAGGAGACGCCAAAGAAAGATAGAAATTGTAGGAGTAAGACAAGATCCCCAAAATATACGAAGAAGAGGGGTAGGGGTATGCTGCTGTCGTATCAAGGCCCAAGCCGAGGTCAAGGAAAACTTGCCATCCGAAGAAGCTCTCCAAATGGGCAAATCACACGAAGCACCAGAGATTGGGACCGAGCAAATCCTATCGATCCACTCAAAAGGAATATCCTCAGCAAGCTTGTTTCGATCCCACTGACCGTTAACCAAATAATACTCCACATGAACTGACGTTAGCCGACCACCATCAATAATGCCCGAAAGGGGACCATCGCCAAACCAGTGGTCGTGCCAGAAATAAACATGACCTGGACCAATCCGCCAAAATATTTGAGCTTGAACACGCTCTCGGACACGGCACATGCGCTTCCACACCGTGCTATAGAGTGAAGACACAACGGATGAACCTGGAATTGTAGCCAGCTAAAATAACTTTCTAATGCCGCCGTAACCAGTTGATTTAGAGTCCGGATGAGAAAGTTATGCTCGACTTCGTGGACACTACCGAAGATGTTGAGGGATCCTCTCTTCTAATTTGATTTTATTTTCCTAATTGCAACTCTTTTCTTACTCTTTGATCATTTTTGCTTCATGGACACATAATTATCAATTTGTACCTATAAGATACTAAATCCACCAATTAAAACAGAAATATAAATTAATCCATAAAAAAATCAACGTAAACGTTAACGTTTAGTGTTATTTCTACACTCCACTGTATCTTTTGTATTTAGTGTTTTTGCTATTGTTTGGTTATGCGTATTAAAGTCCTAGTGTTGTATTTCGTGTTTTTAAGAACATTGTTGCCAATGTACTTTTGCGCATATTTTTTTACATGTACGTTTGTGCATGTCCATTTGACCAAGTGTGTTTGTGCATGTTTGTTGATTTGTATTAATGTCCTAGGATTTTAGTTTGTGCTTTCGTGATCCTTTTTGCGAATGCACTTTTGCGTGAGTACTTTTGTGCATGCTTTTGTACTTTTACATATGTGCGTATATTTTGTAGCGAGTGTTTTTGTGCACGTTTCTTGATGCGAATTCGTGTCCTCGAACTGTTGCACGTATTTTCATGATCGCTTTTGGAATCCAATTTTGACCATGTTCGAGTCCGAATTTGGAAATTTGACATTAGACAGGAATTGTAGGGCACTAAAATAGCTTTCTAATGCCGCCAGAACCAGTTGATTTGGAGTCCGGATGAGAAAGTTATGCTCGACTTCGTGGACACTACCGACGATGTTGAGGGATCCTCTCTTCTAATTTGATTTTATTTTCCTAATTGCAACTCTTTTCTTACTCTTTGATCATTTTTTGCTTCATGGACACATAATTATCAATTTATACCTATAAGCCACTAAATCCACCAATTAAAACAGAAATATAAATTAATCCATAAAAAAATCAACGTAAACGTAAACGTTTAGTGTTATTTCTACACTCCACTGTATCTTTTGTATTTAGTGTTTTTGCTATTGTTTTGTTATGCCTATTAAAGTCCTAGTGTTGTATTTCGTGTTTTTAAGAACGTTGTTGCGAATGTACTTTTGCGCATATTTTTTTACATGTACGTTTGTGCATGTCCATTTGAGCGTGTTTGTGCATGTTTGTTGATTTGTATTAATGTCCTAGGATTGTAGTTTGTGTTTTCGTGATCCGTTTTGCGAATGCACTTTTCCGTGAGTACCTTTGTGCATGCTTTTGTACTTTTACTTATGTGCGTATATTTTGTAGCGAGTGTTTTTGTGCACGTTTCTTGATGCGCATTCGTGTCCTCGAACAGTTGCACGTATTTTCATGATCGCTTTTGGAATCCAATTTTGACCATGTTCGAGTCCGAATTTGGAAATTTGACATTAAGACAGGAATTGTAGCCAGCTAAAATAGCTTTCTAATGCCGCCATAACCAGTTGATTTAGAGTCCGGATGAGAAATTTATGCTCGACTTCGTGGACACTACCGAAGATGTTGAGGGATCCTCTCTTCTAATTTGATTTGATTTTCCTAATTGCAACTCTTTTCTTACTCTTTGATCATTTTTGCTTCATGGACACCTAATTATCAATTTGTACCTATAAGATACTAAATCCACCAATAAAAACAAAAATATTAATAATCCACGTAAACGTAAACGTTGAGTGTTATTTCTACACTCCACTGTATCTTTCGTATTTAGTGTTTTTGATTTGTTTGGTAATGCGTATTAAAGTCCTAGTGTTGTATTTCGTGTTTTTAAGAACGTTGTTGCGAACGCAATTTTGCGTATGTTTTTTTACATGTACGTTCGTGCATGTCCATTTGAGCGAGTGTGTTTGTTCATGTTTGTTGATTTGTATTAATGTCCTAGGATTGTAGTTTGTGTTTTCGTGATCATTTTTGCGAATGCACTTTTCCGTGAGTACTTTTGTGCATGCTTTTGTACTTTTACTTATGTGCGTATATTTTGTAGCGAGTGTTTTTGTGCACGTTTCTTGATGCGCATTCGTGTCCTCGAACTGTTGCACGTATTTTCATGATTGCTTTTGGAATCCAATTTTGACCATGTTCGAGTCCGAATTTGGAAATTTGACATTAGACAGGAATTGTAGCGCGCTAAAATAGCTTTCTAATGCCGCCGGAACCAGTTGATTTGGAGTCCGGATGAGAAAGTTATGCTCGACTTCGTGGACACTACCGAAGATGTTGAGGGATCCTCTCTTCTAATTTTATTTTATTTTCCTAATTGCAACTATTTTCTTACTCTTTGATCATTTTTGCTTCATGGACACATAATTATCAATTTGTACCTATAAGACACTAAATCCACCAATTAAAACAGAAATATAAATTAATCCATAAAAAAATCAACGTAAACGTAAACGTTTAGTGTTATTTCTACACTCCACTGTATCTTTTGTATTTAGTGTTTTTGCTATTGTTTGGTTATGCGTATTAAAGTCCTAGTGTTGTATTTCGTGTTTTTAAGAACGTTGTTGCGAATGCACTTTTGCGCATATTTTTTTACATGTACGTTTGTGCTTGTCCATTGAGCGAGTGTGTTTGTGCATGTTTGTTGATTTGTATTAATGTCTTAGGATTGTAGTTTGTGCTTTCGTGATCCTTTTTGCGAATGCACTTTTGCGTGAGTACTTTTGTGCATGCTTTTGTACTTTTACATATGTGCGTATATTTTGTAGCGAGTATTTTTGTGCACGTTTCTTGATGCGCATTCGTTTCCTCGAACTGTAGCACGTATTTTCATGATCGCTTTTGGAATCCAATTTTGACCATGTTCGAGTCCGAATTGGAAAATAACATAGACAGGAATTGTAGCCAGCTAAAATAGCTTCTAATGCCGCCGAAACCAGTTGATTTGGAGTCCTGATGAGAAAGTTATGCTCGACTTCGTGGACACTACCGAAGATGTTGAGGGATCCTCTCTTCTAATTCGATTTTATTTTCCTAATTGCAACTCTTTTCTTACTCTTTGATTATTTTTGCTTCATGGACACCTAATTATCAGTTAGTACCTATAAGTTACTAAATCCATCAATTAAAAAAGAAATATAAATTAATCCATAAAAAAATCCACGTAAACGTAAACGTTCAGTGTTATTTTTACACTCCACTCTATCTTTTGTATTTAGTGTTTTTGATATTGTTTGGTTATGAGTATTAAAGTCCTAGTGTTGTATTTCGTGTTTTTAAGATCATTGTTGCGAATGCACTTTTGCGCATGTTTTTTTACATGTACGTTTGTGCATGTCCATTTTAGCGAGTGTGTTTGTGCATGTTTGTTGATTTGTATTAATGTCCTAGGATTGTAGTTTGTGTTTTCGGTATCCTTTTTGCGAATGCACTTTTCCGTGAGTACCTTTGTGCATGCTTTTGTACTTTTACTTATGTGCGTATATTTTGTAGCGAGTGTTTTTGTGCACGTTTCTTGATGCGCATTCGTGTCCTCGAACTGTTGCACGTATTTTCATGATCGCTTTTGGAATCCAATTTTGACCATGTTCGAGTCCGAATTTGGAAATTTGACATTAAGACAGGAATTTTAGCCAGCTAAAATAGCTTTCTAATGCCGCCGTAACCATATGATTTAGAGTCCGGATGAGAAAGTTATGCTCGACTTCGTGGACACTACCGAAGATGTTGAGGGATCCTCTCTTCTAATTTGATTTTATTTTCCTAATTGCGACTCTTTTCTTACTCTTTGATCATTTTTGCTTCATGGACACCTAATTATCACTTTGTACCTATAAGATACTAAATCCACCAATTAAAACAAAAATATAAATTATTCCATAAAAAAATCCACGTAAACGTAAACGTTGAGTGTTATTTCTACACTCCATTATATCTTTCGTATTTAGTGTTTTTGATATTGTTTGGTTATGCGTATTAAAGTCCTAGTGTTGTATTTCGTTATTTTAAGAACGTTGTTGCGAATGCACTTTTGCGCATATTTTTTTACATGTACGTTTGTGCATGTCCATTGAGCGAGTGTGTTTGTGCATGTTTGTTGATTTGTATTAATGTCTTAGGATTGTAGTTTGTGCTTTCGTGATCCTTTTTGCGAATGCACTTTTGCGTGAGTACTTTTGTGCATGCTTTTGTACTTTTACATATGTGCGTATATTTTGTAGCGAGTGTTTTTGTGCACGTTTCTTGATGCGCATTCGTGTCCTCGAACTGTTGCACGTATTTTCATGATCGCTTTTGGAATCCAATTTTGACCATGTTCAAGTCCGAATTTGGAAATTCGACATTAGACAGGAATTGTAGCGCACTAAAATAGCTTTCTAATGCCGCCAGAACCAGTTGATTTGGAGTCCGGATGAGAAAGTTATGCTCGACTTCGTGGACACTACCGAAGATGTTGAGGGATCCTCTCTTCTAATTTGATTTTATTTTCCTAATTGCAACTCTTTTCTTACTCTTTGATCATTTTTGCTTCATGGACACCTAATTATCAATTTGTATCTATAAGATACTAAATCCACCAATTAAAAG
>NW_012194258.1:20810-32769 GCF_000504015.1 Erythranthe guttata | reverse complement strand
CCCGGCATCCGAAAGTTCACAATCGGAAACCATAGCACCAAACTCAGCCATATCTAGTCTCCTATCCGAAACCGATCTATTCCGTTCTGACTCAAGTAAGATTGAGTTGAAGTCACCCCCAGAAATCCAAGGAGTGTCACCAATCGTCTCAAAAATGTCGCGGAACGAATTCCACAAAACACGGCGCTCGGAACGAGAGCATCTAGCATAGACTGCAGTAAATACAAAAGGAGCACCAAATAAACCAGATATGCATCTAACATGCAATAATTGTACCTCATCCCTAAGCAACTCCACTCGAAAATTGTGATCCCAAAAAATCCAAATCTTCCCCGCACAATTAGACAAACCAGCAACGAAACCCAAACGACGGCAATAGTAATCATGTACAAACTCAGTCATAGGTTCAGAAATAACCAATAAATTAACTCTATGTTGGCGACAAATATAGCGCAAGTGGGATTGGGTCGCCTTATTTTTTACCCCCCTTGCATTCCACACCAAGAATTTACCCGACATCAAGAAGAGGGTGAATGCGACCCATCTGAAGATTTCCGAGATGTGATAAAGAATGAGTTACCAATAAGGTGGGCCTCTTCCGCATGCCAACGTTCGGCATTCTGCAAACGCCAACGCTCAGCATCAATTAGGCTCGATCGCCACGAGGCCGAAGGTTCATCAGTGATAGAGCCGGGAGTAGCGTGATCAGCTGGGCGTATGCTCGTGGCTGGGCTCACGGGCTCATAAGGGATCATGGCAAGGTGATTGAAAGGAGGCGTGCCGGCCAAATTTTCCTCGGCCGTGGGCCGGACCTTGGTCACATCGACTTCGTGGACAATACCGAAGATGTTGAGGGATCCTCTCTTCTAATTTGATTTTATTTACCTAATTGCAACTCTTTTCTTACTCTTTGATCATTTTTGCTTCATGGACACCTAATTATCAATTTCTACCTATAAGATACTAAATCCACCAATTAAAACAGAAATATAAATTAATCCATAAAAAAATCCACGTAAACGTAAACGTTTAGCGTTATTTCTACACTCCACTGTATCTTTTGTATTTAGTGTTTTTGCTATTGTTTGGTTATGCCTATTAAAGTCCTAGTGTTGTATTTCTTGTTTTTAAGAACGTTGTTGCGAATGTACTTTTGCGCATATTTTTTTACATGTACGTTTGTGCAAGTCCATTTGAGCGAGTGTGTTCGTGCATGTTTGTTGATTTGTATTAATGTCCTAGGATTGTAGTTTGTGCTTTCGTGATCCTTTTTGCGAATGCACTTTTGCGTGAGTACTTTTGTGCATGCTTTTGTACTTTTACTTATGTGCGTATATTTTGTAGCGAGTGTTTTTGTGCACGTTTCTTGATGCGCATTCGTGTCCTCGAACTGTAGCACGTATTTTCATGATTGCTTTTGGAATCCAATTTTGACCATGTTCGAGTCCGAATTTGGAAATTTGACATTAGACAGGAATTGTAGCCAGCTGAAATAGCTTTCTAATGCCGCCGGTACCAGTTGATTTGGAGTCCGGATGAGAAAGTTATGCTCGACTTCGTGGACAATACCGAAGATGTTGAGGGATCCTCTCTTCTAATTTGATTTTATTTACCTAATTGCAACTCTTTTCTTACTCTTTGATCATTTTTGATTCATGGACACCTAATTATCAATTTGTACCTATAAGATACAAAATCCACCAATTAAAACAGAAATATAAATTAATCCATAAAAAAATCCACGTAAACGTAAACGTTTAGTGTTATTTCTACACTCCACTGTATCTTTTGTATTCCGTGTTTTCGCTATTGTTTGGTTATGCGTATTAAAGTCCTAGTGTTGTATTTCGTGTTTTTAAGAACGTTGTTGCGAATGTACTTTTGCGCATATTTTTTTACATGTACGTTTGTGCATGTCCATTTGAGCGAGTATGTTTGTGCATGTTTGTTGATTTGTATTAATGTCCTAGGATTGTAGTTTGTGTTTTCGTGATCCTTTTTGCGAATGCACTTTTGCGTGCGTACTTTTGTGCATGCTTTTGTACTTTTACTTATGTGCGTATATTTTGTAGCGAGTGTTTTTGTGCACGTTTCTTGATGCGCATTCGTGTCCTTGAACTGTAGCACGTATTTTCATGATCGCTTTTGGAATCCAATTTTGACCATGTCCGAGTCCGAATTTGGAAATTTGACATTAGACAGGAATTGTAGCGAGCTAAAATAGCTTTATAATGCCGCCGGAACCAGTTGATTTGGAGTCCGGATGAGAAAGTTATGCTCGACTTCGTGGACACTACCGAAGATGTTGAGGGATCCTCTCTTCTAATTTGATTTTATTTTCCTAATTGCAACTCTTTTCTTACTCTTTAATCATTTTTGATTCATGGACACCTAATTATCAATTTGTACCTATAAGATACTAAATCCACCAATTAAAACAGAAATATAAATTAATCCATAAAAAAATCCACGTAAACGTAAACGTTTAGTGTTATTTCTACACTCCACTGTATCTTTTGTATTTAGTGTTTTTGCTATTGTTTGGTTATGCGTATTAAAGTCCTAGTGTTGTATTTCGTGTTTTTAAGAACGTTGTTGCGAATGTACTTTGCGCAAAATTTTTTACATGTACGTTTGTGCATGTCCATTTGAGGGAGTGTGTTTGTGCATGTTTGTTGAAATGTATTAATGTCTTAGGATTGTAGTTTGTGTTTTCGTGATCCTTTTTGCGAATGCACTTTTGCGTGAGTACTTTTGTGCATGCATTTGCACTTTTACTTATGTGCGTATATTTTGTAGCGAGTGTTTTTGTGCACGTTTATTGATGCGCATTCGTGTCCTCGAACTGTAGCACGTATTTTCATGATCGCTTTTGGAAACCAATTTTGACCATGTCCGAGTCCGAATTTGGAAATTTGACATTACACAGGAATTGTAGCGAGCTAAAATAGCTTTATAATGCCGCCTGAACCAGTTGCTTTGGAGTCCGGATGAGAAAGTTATGCTCGACTTCGTGGACACTACCGAAGATGTTGAGGGATCCTCTCTTCTAATTTGATTTTCTTTTCCTAATTGCAACTCTTTTCTTACTCTTTGATCATTTTTGCTTCATGGACAACTAATTATCAATTTGTACCTATAAGATACTAAATCCACCAATTAAAACAGAAATATAAATTAATCCATAAAAAAATCCACGTAAACGTAAACGTTGAGTGTTATTTCTACACTCCACTGTATCTTTTGTGTTTAGTGTTTTTGCTATTGTTTGGTTATGCGTATTAAAGTCCTAGTGTTATATTTCTTGTTTTTAAGAACGTTGTTGCGAATGTACTTTTGCGCATATTTTTTTACATGTACGTTTGTGCAAGTCCATTTGAGCGAGTCTGTTTGTGCATGTTTGTTGATTTGTATTAATGTCCTAGGATTGTAGTTTGTGCTTTCGTGATAATTTTTGCGAATGTACTTTTGCGTGAGTACTTTTGTGCATGCTTTTGTACTTTTACTTATGTGCGTATATTTTGTAGCGAGTGTTTTTGTGCACGTTTCTTGATGCGCATTCGTGTCCCTGAACTGTAGCACGTATTTTCATGATTGCTTTTTGAATCCAATTTTGACCATGTTCGAGTCCGAATTTGGAAATTTGATATTAGACAGGAATTGTAGCCATCTAAAATAGCTTTCTAATGCCGCCGGTACCAGTTGATTTGGAGTCCGGATGAGAAAGTTATGCTCGACTTCGTGGACAATACCGAAGATGTTGAGGGATACTCTCTTCTAATTTGATTTTATTTACCTAATTGCAACTCTTTTCTTACTATTTGATCATTTTTGCTTCATGGACACCTAATTATCAATTTGTACCTATAAGATACTAAATCCACCAATTAAAACAGAAATATAAATTAATCCATAAAAAAATCCACGTAAACGTAAACGTTTAGTGTTATTTCTACACTCCACTGTATCTTTTGTATTTAGTGTTTTTGCTATTGTTTGGTTATGCATATTAAAGTCCTAGTGTTGTATTTCGTGTTTTTAAGAACGTTGTTGCAAATGTACTTTTGCGCATATTTTTTTACATGTACGTTTGTGCATCTCCATTTGAGCGAGTGTGTTTGTGCATGTTTGTTGATTTGTATTAATGTCCTAGGATTGTAGTTTGTGTTTTCGTGATCCTTTTTGCGAATGCACTTTTGCGTGAGTACTTTTGTGCATGCTTTTGTACTTTTACTTATGTGCGTATATTTTGTAGCGAGTGTTTTTGTGCACGTTTCTTGATGCGCATTCGTGTCCTCGAACTGTAGCACGTATTTTCATGATTGCTTTTGGAATCAAATTTTGACCATGTTCGAGTCCGAATTTGGAAATTTGACATTAGACAGGAATTGTAGCCAGCTAAAATAGCTTTCTAATGCCGCCGGAACCAGTTGATTTGGAGTACGGATGAGAAAGTTATGCTCGACTTCGTGGACAATACCGAAGATGTTGAGGGATCCTCTCTTCTAATTTTATTTTATTTTCCTAATTGCAACTCTTTTCTTACTCTTTGATCATTTTTGCTTCATGGACACCTAATTAGCAATTTTTACCTATAAGATACTAAATCCACCAATTAAAACAGAAATATAAATTAATCCATAAAAAATCTGATATGATCCTAACTACATCCAAGACGAAGAATTGGAAGACAAGGAAGAGGGAAATTCGTTGGACAAGTCGAATTTCATGCATCCCGAAAAGTCCCGTATAATTCTGGCAGAGTACACTATTTGGCTTATAACTTTCTCATCTGAAGTCCAATTGAGGTGATTCAAATTGCTACGGAAAGCCAACTTAAAAATCTAAAACTTTGCTGTTTTGATCCGAGAGAGATTCGGAGTGGAAGAGGTCAGAAATCGAGCTTGAAGTGAGGACACGTGCACAGCCAAATGTCTACTCGAGTTATGAAGAATGTTCGTGTCGTCGACTTGATATTTGGAGTTTAGATTTTATTAAATTACGTTTTTATATTAGGTTTATAATATTTATATTATTTTAGAGTTAGTTATGGCTAGGATTTTCTTATTTATTAGTTTCCTTATTATAGATTAGGTAAGAGTCCTTTTCCTTGTGAAAAAGGAGTCTTTTTAGATCTTATAAATATGTAGCCAATTTGGCTGATTTAAGGGGACGAATTTTGATGATTTAATTGAGAATATTCTCGTTTGGTTCTTTATGAACCGTTCGAACATTTCGGTGGATTCCGTTTGTTCACCCCGACTTATCAATCGATCTTCCGCAATCGATTGTGGCGTCTTCACATACCAAGGTTCTTGCCTCCTTATAGGCAATGGGTCGCGGTTCCACCTTTGATTCCTTCTTTGGACGGTCCGGGGTTTGACATCCGAAGTATTGGTATCGGGTCTCGTCACGATGTTGGCGTGGTTTGTATCATTTGGTATCAGAGCCATCTTCCTAAGAAGGTTTCGCCTATCCTCTATCTTTATTTTTGAGTCAGTCTTTTGTTTTTTTTCGTGTCTTTGTTTTGTTTTTCGTTTCGTGTCTATTGTTGTTGAGTCTTCTTTTCTTTTGTTTTGTTTGTCTAGAGTCCACAAAAAAAAAATCGAAAAAAAGAAAAAAATATAAGAACGAGTGAGTTTTGTTATTCGTTAATCTCGTGAACTCTATTAAGTTTCTTTCTTGTGCCGTCAACATTATAACTTTGGTTCGTGGTTCTATATAGCCATTGGGTCAAGTTGGTTGTTCCATACTTTTGGTTTGCGTTTCTATATAAACGTTAGGTCGGAGTGCTAACAAGGAAAATTTAATCTTGTTTATTGGATGGGGAATTTCATTATTAATTGTTCGTAAACAAAAAAAAAAAAAAAAAAAGTTCCAAATACAGCGAAGAACTTTCTGCCTCATGGATTCGCTTTCAATAGTACACGCTCATTCAAAGGAATCGAATTCGAGGACGAATTCTTTTGAAGAAAGGGAGAATGATATGATCCTAACTACATCCAAGACGAAGAATTGGAAGACAATGAAGAGGGAAATTCGTTGGACAAGTCGAATTTCATGCATCCCGAAAAGTCCCGTATAATTCTGGCAGAGTACACTATTTGGCTTATAACTTTCTCATCTGAAGTCCAATTGAGGTGATTCAAATTGCTACGGAAAGCCAACTTAAAAATCTAAAACTTTGCTGTTTTGATCCGAGAGAGATTCGGAGTGGAAGAGGTCAGAAATCGAGCTTGAAGTGAGGACACGTGCACAGCCAAATGTCTACTCGAGTTATGAAGAATGTTCGTGTCGTCGACTTGATATTTGGAGTTTAGATTTTATTAAATTACGTTTTTATATTAGGTTTATAATATTTATATTATTTTAGAGTTAGTTATGGCTAGGATTTTCTTATTTATTAGTTTCCTTATTATAGATTAGGTAAGAGTCCTTTTCCTTGTGAAAAAGGAGTCTTTTTAGATCTTATAAATATGTAGCCAATTTGGCTGATTTAAGGGGACGAATTTTGATGATTTAATTGAGAATATTCTCGTTTGGTTCTTTATGAACCGTTCGAGCATTTCGGTGGATTCCGTTTGTTCACCCCGACTTATCAATCGATCTTCCGCAATCGATTGTGGCGTCTTCACATACCAATCTGAAGTCCACTTAAGGTGATTCGAATTGCTACGGAAAGCCAACTTAAAAATCTAAAACTTTTCTATTTTGATCCAAGAGAGATTCCGAGTGGAAGAGGCCAGAAATCGAGCTTGAAGTGAAGACACGTGCACAGCCAAATGTCTTCTCGAGTTATGAAGAATGTTCGTGTCGTCGACTTGATATTTGGAGTTTAGATTTTACTATATTACGTTTTTATATTAGGTTTATAATATTTATATTATTTTAGAGTTAGTTATGGCTA
The DNA here is from genome assembly GCF_000504015.1 of Erythranthe guttata. The sequence continues at coordinate 25,862 of NW_012194258.1, read as the reverse complement.
GGATTTTCTTATTTATTAGTTTCCTTATTATAGATTAGGTAAGAGTCATTTTCCTTGTGAAAAATGAGTCTTTTTTTAATCTTATAAATATGTAGCCAATTTGGCTGATTTTAATGGACGAATTTTAATGTTTAAATGGAGTTTATTCTCTTTGGTTCTTTAAGAACTGTTCGAACATTACGGTGGATTCCGTTTGTTCACCCTGACTTATCAATCGATCTTCCGCAATCGATTGTGGCGTCTTCACATACCAAGGTTCTTGCCTCCTTATAGGCAATGGGTCGCGGTTCCACCCCATTGAATCCTTCTTTGGACGGTCCGGGATTTGACATCCGAAGTATTGATATCGGGTCTCGTCACATGGTTGGCGTGGTTCGTATCATTTGGTATCAGAGCCATCTTCCTAAGAAGGTTTCGCCTATCCTTTATCTTTATTTTTGAGTCAGTCTTTTGTTTTTTTCGTGTCTTCGTTTTGTTTTTCGTTTCGTGTCTATTGTTGTTGAGTCTTCTTTTCTTTTGTTTTGTTTGTCTAGAGTCCACAAAAAAAATCGAAAAAAAAAAGAAAAAAATGAAAGAACGAGTGAGTTTTGTTATTCGTTAATCTCATGAACTCTATTAAGTTTCTTTCTTGTGGCGTCAACATTATAACTTTGGTTCGTGGTTCTATATAGCCATTGGGTCAAGTTGGTTGTTCCATACTTTCGGTTTGCGTTTCTATATAAACGTTAGGTCGGAGTGCTAACAAGGAAAATTTAATCTTGTTTATTGGATGGGGAATTTCATTATTAATTGTTCGTGAACAAAAAAAAAAGAAAAAAAAAAAAGAAAAGTTCCAAATGCAGCGAAGAACTTTCTGCCTCATTGTGCTTTCAATACTACACGCTCATTCAAAGGATTCGAATTCGAGGACGAATTCTTTTGAAGAAAGGGAGAATGATATGATCCTAAATACATCCAACACGAAGAATTGGAAGACAAGGAAGAGGGAAATTCGTTGGACAAGTCGAATTTCATGCATCCCGAAAAGTCCCGTATAATTCTGGCAGAGTACACTATTTGGCTTATTACTTTCTCATCTGAAGTCCACTTAAGGTGATTCGAATTGCTACGGAAAGCCAACTTAAAAATCTAAAACTTTTCTATTTTGATCCAAGAGAGATTCCGAGTGGAAGAGGCCAGAAATCGAGCTTGAAGTGAAGACACGTGCACAGCCAAATGTCTTCTCGAGTTATGAAGAATGTTCGTGTCGTCGACTTGATATTTGGAGTTTAGATTTTACTATATTACGTTTTTATATTAGGTTTATAATATTTATATTATTTTAGAGTTAGTTATGGCTAGGATTTTCTTATTTATTAGTTTCCTTATTATAGATTAGGTAAGAGTCATTTTCCTTGTGAAAAATGAGTCTTTTTTTAATCTTATAAATATGTAGCCAATTTGGCTGATTTTAATGGACGAATTTTAATGTTTAAATGGAGTTTATTCTCTTTGGTTCTTTAAGAACTGTTCGAACATTACGGTGGATTCCGTTTGTTCACCCTGACTTATCAATCGATCTTCCGCAATCGATTGTGGCGTCTTCACATACCAAGGTTCTTGCCTCCTTATAGGCAATGGGTCGCGGTTCCACCCTTTGATTCCTTCTTTAGGACGGTCCGGGATTTGATATCCGAAGTATTGATACCGGGTCTCGTCACGATGTTGGCGTGTTTCGTATCATTTATCGAGCTTGAAGTGAGGACACGTGCACAGCCAAATGTCTACTCGAGTTATGAAGAATGTTCGTGTCGTCGACTTGATATTTGGAGTTTAGATTTTATTAAATTACGTTTTTATATTAGGTTTATAATATTTATATTATTTTAGAGTTAGTTATGGCTAGGATTTTCTTATTTATTAGTTTCCTTATTATAGATTAGGTAAGAGTCCTTTTCCTTGTGAAAAAGGAGTCTTTTTAGATCTTATAAATATGTAGCCAATTTGGCTGATTTAAGGGGACGAATTTTGATGATTTAATTGAGAATATTCTCGTTTGGTTCTTTATGAACCGTTCGAACATTTCGGTGGATTCCGTTTGTTCACCCCGACTTATCAATCGATCTTCCGCAATCGATTGTGGCGTCTTCACATACCAAGGTTCTTGCCTCCTTATAGGCAATGGGTCGCGGTTCCACCTTTGATTCCTTCTTTGGACGGTCCGGGGTTTGACATCCGAAGTATTGGTATCGGGTCTCGTCACGATGTTGGCGTGGTTTGTATCAAAATCCACGTAAACGAAAACGTTTAGTGTTATTTCTACACTCCACTGTATCTTTTGTATTTAGTGTTTTTGCTATTGTTTGGTTATGCGTATTAAAGTCCTAGTGTTGTGTTTCGTGTTTTTAAGAACGTTGTTGCGAATGTACTTTTGCGCAAATTTTTTTACATGTACGTTTGTGCATGTCCATTTGAGGGAGTGTGTTTGTGCATGTTTGTTGATTTGTATTAATGTCTTAGGATTGTAGTTTGTGTTTTCGTGATCCTTTTTGCGAATGCACTTTTGCGTGAGTACTTTTGTGCATGCATTTGCACTTTTACTTATGTGCGTATATTTTGTAGCGAGTGTTTTTGTGCACGTTTATTGATGCGCATTCGTGTCCTCGAACTGTAGCACGTATTTTCATGATCGCTTTTGGAATCCAATTTTGACCATGTCCGAGTCCGAATTTGGAAATTTGACATTAGACCGGAATTGTAGCCAGCTAAAATAGCTTTCTAATGCCGCCGGAACCAGTTGATTTGGAGTACGGATGAGAAAGTTATGCTCGACTTCGTGGACAATACCGAAGATGTTGAGGGATCCTCTCTTCTACTTTGATTTTATTTTCCTAATTGCAACTCTTTTGTTACTCTTTGATCATGTTTGCTTCATGGACACCTAATTATAAATTTTTACCTATAAGATACTAAATCCACCAATTAAAACAGAAATATAAATTAATCCATAAACAAATCCACGTAAACGTAAACGTTTAGCGTTATTTCTACACTCCACTGTATCTTTTAAATTTAGTGTTTTTGCTATTTTTTGGTTATGCTTATTAAAGTCCTAGTGTTGTATTTCGTGTTTTTAAGAACGTTGTTGCGAATGCACTTTTGCGCATGTTTTTTTACATGTATGTTTTTGCATGTCCATTTGAGCGAGTGTGTTTGTGCATGTTTGTTGATTTGTATTAATGTCCTAGGATTGTAGTTTGTGTTTTCGTGATCCTTTTTGCGAATGCACTTTTCCGTGAGAACTTTTGTGCATGCTTTTGTAATTTTACTTATGTGCGTATATTTTGTAGCGAGTGTTTTTGTGCACGTTTCTTGATGCGCATTCGTGTCCTCGAACTGTTGCCCGTATTTTCATGATCGCTTTTGGAATCCAATTTTGACCATGTTCGAGTCCGAATTTAGAAATTTGACATTAGACAGGAATTATAGCCAGCTAAAATAGCTTTCTAATGCCGAAGGAACCAGTTGATTTGGAGTCCGGATGAGAAAGTTATGCTCGAATTCGTGGACACCGAAAATGTTGAGGGATCCTCTCTTCTACTTTGATTTTATTTTCCTAATTACAACTCTTTTCTTACTCTCTGATCATTTTTGCTTCATGGACTCCTAATTATCAATTTGTACCTATAAGATACTAAATCCACCAATTAAAACAGAAATATAAATTAATCCATAAAAAAGTCCACGTAAACGTAAACGTTTAGCGTTATTTCTACACTCCACTGTATCTTTTAAATTTAATGTTTTTGCTATTTCCGGGTTACTATGTGATGATGGTAGTGTTGTATTTCGTGTTTTAAAGAACGTTGTTGCGAATGCACTTTTGCGCATGTTTTTTTACATGTACGTTTGTGCATGTCCATTTGAGCGAGTGTGTTTGTGCATGTTTGTTGATTTGTATTAATGTCCTAGGATTGTAGTTTGTGTTTTCGTGATCCTTTTTGCGAATGCACTTTTCCGTGAGTACTTTTGTGCATGCTTTTGTACTTTTACTTATGTGCGTATATTTTGTAGCGAGTGTTTTTGTGCATGTTTCTTGATGCGCATTCGTGTCCTCGAACTGTTGCACATATTTTCATGATCGCTTTTGGAATCCAATTTTGACCATGTTCGAGTCCGAATTTGGAAATTTGACATTAGACAGGAATTGTAGCCAGCTAAAATAGCTTTCTAATGCCGAAGGAACCAGTTGATTTGGAGTCCGGATGAGAAAGTTATGCTCGACTTCGTGGACACTACCGAAGATGTTGAGGGATCCTCTCTTCTACTTTGATTTTATTTTCCTAATTACAACTCTTTTCTTACTCTCTGATCATTTTTGCTTCATGGACACCTAATTATCAATTTGTACCTATAAGATATCAAATCCACCAATTAAAACAAAAATATAAATTAATCCATAAAAAAATCCACGTAAACGTAAACGTTGAGTGTTATTTCTACACTCCACTGTATCTTTTGTATTTTGTGTTTTTGCTATTGTTTGGTTATGCGTATTAAAGTCCTAGTGTTGTATTTCGTGTTTTTAAGAACGTTGTTGCGAAAGTACGTTTGCGCATATTTTTTTACATGTACGTTTGTGCATGTCCATTTGAGCGAGTGTGTTTGTGCATGTTTGTTGATTTGTATTAATGTCCTAGGATTGTAGTTCGTGCTTTCGTGATCCTTTTTGCGAATGCACTTTTCCGTGAGTACTTTTGTGCATGCTTTTGTACTTTTACTTATGTGCTTATATTTTGTACCGAGTGTATATGTGCACGTTTCTTGATGCGCATTCGTGTCCTCGAACTGTTGCCCGTATTTTTCATGATCGCTTTTGGAATCCAATTTTGACCATGTTCGAGTCCGAATTTGGAAATTTGACATTAGACAGGAATTATAGCCAGCTAAAATAGCTTTCTAATGCCGAAGGAACCAGTTGATTTGGAGTCCGGATGAGAAAGTTATGCTCGAATTCGTGGACACTACCGAAAATGTTGAGGGATCCTCTCTTCTACTTTGATTTTATTTTCC
>NW_012194258.1:2630-20521 GCF_000504015.1 Erythranthe guttata | reverse complement strand
TATGTTTGTGCATGTCCATTTGAGCGAGTGTGTTTGTGCATGTTTGTTGATTTGTATTAATGTCCTAGGATTGTAGTTTGTGTTTTCGTGATCCTTTTTGCGAATGCACTTTTCCGTGAGTACTTTTGTGCATGCTTTTGTACTTTTACTTATGTGCGTATATTTTGTAGCGAGTGTTTTTGTGCACGTTTCTTGATGCGCATTCGTGTCCTCGAACTGTTGCACATATTTTCATGATCGCTTTTGGAATCCAATTTTGACCATGTTCGAGTCCGAATTTGGAAATTTGACATTAGACAGGAATTGTAGCTAGCTAAAATAGCTTTCTAATGCCGAAGGAACCAGTTGATTTGGAGTCCGGATGAGAAAGTTATGCTCGACTTCGTGGACACTACCGAAGATGTTGAGGGATCCTCTCTTCTACTTTGATTTTATTTTCCTAATTACAACTCTTTTCTTACTCTCTGATCATTTTTGCTTCATGGACACCTAATTATCAATTTGTACCTATAAGATATCAAATCCACCAATTAAAACAAAAATATAAATTAATCCATAAAAAAATCCACGTAAACGTAAACGTTGAGTGTTATTTCTACACTCCACTGTATCTTTTGTATTTTGTGTTTTTGCTATTGTTTGGTTATGCGTATTAAAGTCCTAGTGTTGTATTTCGTGTTTTTAAGAACGTTGCTGCGAAAGTACGTTTGCGCATATTTTTTTACATGTACGTTTGTGCATGTCCATTTGAGCGAGTGTGTTTGTGCATGTTTGTTGATTTGTATTAATGTCCTAGGATTGTAGTTTGTGTTTTCGTGATCCTTTTTGCGAATGCACTTTTGCGTGCGTACTTTTGTGCATGCTTTTGTACTTTTACTTATGTGCGTATATTTTGTAGCGAGTGTTTTTGTGCACGTTTCTTGATGCGCATTCGTGTCCTCGAACTGTTGCACATATTTTCATGATCGCTTTTGGAATCCAATTTTGACCATGTTCGAGTCCGAATTTGGAAATTTGACATTAGACAGGAATTGTAGCCAGCTAAAATAGCTTTCTAATGCCGAAGGAACCAGTTGATTTGGAGTCCGGATGAGAAAGTTATTCTCGACTTCGTGGACACTACCGAAGATGTTGAGGGATCCTCTCTTCTACTTTGATTTTATTTTCCTAATTACAACTCTTTTCTTACTCTCTGATCATTTTTGCTTCATGGACACCTAATTATCAATTTGTACCTATAAGATACTAAATCCACCAATTAAAACAAAAATATAAATTAATCCATTAAAAAATCCACGTAAACATAAACGTTGAGTGTTATTTCTACACTCCACTATATCTTTTGTGTTTGTTGTTTTCGCTATTGTTTGGTTATGCGTATTAAAGTCCTAGTGTTGTATTTCGTGTTTTTAAGAACGTTGTTGCGAATGTACTTTTGCGCATATTTTTTTACATGTACGTTTGTGCAAGTCCATTTGAGCGAGTGTGTTTGTGCATGTTTGTTGATTTGTATTAATGTCCTAGGATTGTAGTTTGTGCTTTCGTGATCCTTTTTGCGAATGCACTTTTGCGTGAGTACTTTTGTGCATGCTTTTGCACTTTTACTTATGTCCGTATATTTTGTAGCGAGTGTTTTTGTGCACGTTTCTTGATGCGCATTCGTGTCCTCGAACTGTAGCACGTATTTTCATGATCGCTTTTGGAATCCAATTTTGACCATGTCCGAGTCCGAATTTGGAAATATGACATTAGACTGGAATTGTAGCCAGCTAAAATAGCTTTCTAATGCCGCCGGAATCAGTTGATTTGGAGTCCGGATGAGAGAGTTATGCTCGACTTCGTGGACACTACCGAAGATGTTGAGTGATCCTCTCTTCTAATTTGATTTTATTTTCCTAATTGCAACTCTTTTCTTACTCTTTGATCCTTTTTGCTTCATGGACAACTAATTATCGATTTGTACCTATAAGATACTAAATGCACCAATTAAAACAGAAATATAAATTAATCCATAAAAAAATCCACGTAAACGTAAACCAATAGTGTTATTTCTACACTCCACTGTATCTTTTGTGTTTAGTGTTTTTGCTATTGTTTGGTTATGCGTATTAAAGATCCAGTGTTGTATTTCGTGTTTTTAAGAACGTTGTTGCGAATGTACTTTTGCGCATATTTTTTTACATGTACGTTTGTGCATGTCCATTTGAGCGAGTGTGTTTGTGCATGTTTGTTGATTTGTATTAATGTCCTAGGATTGTAGTTTGTGCTTTCGTGATGCTTTTTGCGAATGCACTTTTGCGTGAGTACTTTTGTGCATGCTTTTGTACTTTTACATATGTGCGTATATTTTGTAGCGAGTATTTTTGTGCACGTTTCTTGATGCGCATTCGTTTCCTCGAACTGTAGCACGTATTTTCATGATCGCTTTTGGAATCCAATTTAGACCATGTTCGAGTCCAAATTTGGAAGTATAACATCAGACAGGAATTGTAGCCAGCTAAAATAGCTTTCTAATGCCGCCGAAACCAGTTGATTTGGAGTCCGGATGAGAAAGTTATGCTCGACTTCGTGGACGTAAACATAAATAAAAATTAATCCATAAAAACATCCACGTAAACGTAAACGTTTAGTGTTATATCTACACTCCACTGTATCTTTTGTATTTAGTGTTTTTGATATTGTTTGGTTATGCTTATTAAAGTCCTAGTGTTGTATTTCGTGTTTTTAAGAACGTTGTTGCGAATGCACTTTTGCGCATGTATTTTTACATGTACGTTTGTGCATATCCATTTGAGCTAGTGTGTTGGTGCATGTTTGTTGATTTGTATTAATGTCCTAGGATTGTAGTTTGTGTTTTCGTGATCCTTTTTGCGAATGCACTTTTCCGTGACTACTTTTGTGCATGCTTTTGTATTTTTACTTATGTGCGTATATTTTGTAGCGAGTGTTTTTGTGCACGTTTCTAGATGCGAATTCGTTTCCTCGAACTGTTGCACGTATTTTCATGATCGCTTTTGGAATCAAATTTTGACCATGTTCGAGTCCGAATTTGGAAATTTGACATTAGACAGGAATTGTAGCGCACTAAAATAGCTTTCTAATGCCGCCGGAACCAGTTGATTTGGAGTCCGGATGAGAAAGTTATGCTCGACTTCGTGGACACTACCGAAGATGTTGAGGGATCCTCTCTTCTAATTTGATTTTATTTTCCTAATTGCAACTCTTTTCTTACTCTTTGATCATTTTTGCTTCATGGACACATAATTATCAATTTGTACCTATACGATACTAAATCCACCAATTAAAACAAAAATATAAATTAATCCATAAAAAAATCCACGTAAACGTAAACGTTTAGTGTTATTTCTACACTCCACTGTATCTTTTGTATTTAGTGTTTTTGCTATTGTTTGGTTACGCGTATTAAAGTCCTAGTGTTGTATTTCGTGTTTTTAAGAACATTGTTGCGAATGTACTTTTGCGCATATTTTTTTACATGTACGTTTGTGCATGTCCATTTGACCGAGTGTGTTTGTGCATGTTTGTTGATTTGTATTAATGTCCTAGGATTGCAGTTTGTGTTTTCGTGATCCTTTTTGCGAATGCACTTTTGCGTGAGTACTTTTGTGCATGCTTTTGTACTTTTACTTATGTGCGTATATTTTGTAGCGAGTGTTTTTGTGCACGTTTCTTGATGCGCATTCGTTTCCTCGAACTGTGGCAAGTATTTTCATGATCGCTTTAGGAATCCTATTTTGACCATGTCCGAGTCCGAATTCGGAAATTTGACATTAGACAGGAATTGTAGCCAGCTAAAATAGCTTTCTAATGCCGCCGGAACCAGTTGATTTGGAGTCCGGATGAGAAAGTTATGCTCGACTTCGTGGACACTACCGAAGATGTTGAGGGATCCTCTCTTCTAATTTGATTTTATTTTCCTAATTGCAACTCTTTTCTTACTCTTGGATCATTTTTGCTTCATGGACAACTAATTATCAATTTGTACCTATAAGATACTAAATCCACCAATTAAACCAGAAATATAAATTAATCCATTAAAAAATCCACGTAAACATAAACGTTGAGTGTTATTTCTACACTCCATTGTATCTTTTGTGTTTGTTGTTTTCGCTATTGTTTGGTTATGCGTATTAAAGTCCTAGTGTTGTATTTCGTGTTTTTAAGAACGTTGTTGCGAATGTACTTTTGCGCATATTTTTTTACATGTACGTTTGTGCAAGTCCATTTGAGCGAGTGTGTTTGTGCATGTTTGTTGATTTGTATTAATGTCCTAGGATTGTAGTTTGTGCTTTCGTGATCCTTTTTGCGAATGCACTTTTGCGTGAGTACTTTTGTGCATGCTTTTGCACTTTTACTTATGTCCGTATATTTTGTAGCGAGTGTTTTTGTGCACGTTTCTTGATGCGCATTCGTGTCCTCGAACTGTAGCACGTATTTTCATGATCGCTTTTGGAATCCAATTTTGACCATGTCCGAGTCCGAATTTGGAAATATGACATTAGACTGGAATTGTAGCCAGCTAAAATAGCTTTCTTATGCCGCTGGAACCAGTTGATTTGGAGTCCGGATGAGAGAGTTATGCTCGACTTCGTGGACACTACCGAAGATGTTGAGTGATCCTCTCTTCTAATTTGATTTTATTTTCCTAATTGCAACTCTTTTCTTACTCTTTGATCCTTTTTGCTTCATGGACAACTAATTATCAATTTGTACCTATAAGATACTAAATCCACCAATTAAAACAGAAATATAAATTAATCCATAAAAAAATCCACGTAAACGTAAACCAATAGTGTTATTTCTACACTCCACTGTATCTTTTGTGTTTAGTGTTTTTGCTATTGTTTGGTTATGCGTATTAAAGATCCAGTGTTGTATTTCGTGTTTTTAAGAACGTTGTTGCGAATGTACTTTTGCGCATATTTTTTTACATGTACGTTTGTGCATGTCCATTTGAGCGAGTGTGTTTGTGCATGTTTGTTGATTTGTATTAATGTCCTAGGATTGTAGTTTGTGCTTTCGTGATGCTTTTTGCGAATGCACTTTTGCGTGAGTACTTTTGTGCATGCTTTTGTACTTTTACATATGTGCGTATATTTTGTAGCGAGTATTTTTGTGCACGTTTCTTGATGCACATTCGTTTCCTCGAACTGTAGCACGTATTTTCATGATCGCTTTTGGAATCCAATTTTGACCATGTTCGAGTCCAAATTTGGAAGTATAACATGAGACAGGATTTGTAGCCAGCTAAAATAGCTTTCTAATGCCGCCGAAACCAGTTGATTTGGAGTCCGGATGAGAAAGTTATGCTCGACTTCGTGGACGTAAACATAAATAAAAATTAATCCATAAAAACATCCACGTAAACGTAAACGTTTAGTGTTATTTCTACACTCCACTGTATCTTTTGTATTTAGTGTTTTTGATATTGTTTGGTTATGCTTATTAAAGTCCTAGTGTTGTATTTCGTGTTTTTAAGAACGTTGTTGCGAATGCACTTTTGCGCATGTATTTTTACATGTACGTTTGTGCATATCCATTTGAGCTAGTGTGTTGGTGCATGTTTGTTGATTTGTATTAATGTCCTAGGATTGTAGTTTGTGTTTTCGTGATCCTTTTTTGCGAATGCACTTTTCCTTGAGTACTTTTGTGCATGCTTTTGTACTTTTACTTATGTGCGCATATTTTGTAGCGAGTTTTTTGTGCACGTTTCTTGATGCGCATTCGTGTCCTCGAACTGTTGCACGTATTTTCATGATCGCTTTTGGAATTCAATTTTGACCATGTTCGAGTCCGAATTTGGAAATTTGACATTAAGACAGGAATTGTAGCCAGCTAAAATAGCTTTCTAATGCCGCCGTAACCAGTTGATTTAGAGTCCGGATGAGAAAGTTATGCTCGACTTCGTGGACACTACCGAAGATGTTGAGGGATCCTCTCTTCTAATTTGATTTTATTTTCCTAATTGCAACTCTTTTCTTACTCTTTGATCATTTATGCTTCATGGACACCTAATTATCACTTTGTACCTATAAGATACAAAATCCACCAATTAAAACAAAAATATAAATTATTCCATAAAAAAATCCACGTAAACGTAAACGTTGAGTGTTATTTCTACACTCCACTATATCTTTCGTATTTAGTGTTTTTGATATTGTTTGGTTATGCGTATTAAAGTCCTAGTGTTGTATTTCGTGTTTTTAAGAACGTTGTTGCGAATGCACTTTTGCGCATGTTCTTTTACATGTACGTTTGTGCATGTCCATTTGAGCGAGTGTGTTTGTGCATGTTTGTTGATTTGTATTAATGTCCTAGGATTGTAGTTTGTGTTTTCGTGATCCTTTTTGCGAATGCACTTTTCCGTGACTACTTTTGTGCATGCTTTTGTACTTTTACTTATGTGCGTATATTTTGTAGCGAGTGTTTTTGTGCACGTTTCTTGATGCGAATTCGTGTCCTCGAACTGTTGCACGTATTTTCATGATCGCTTTTGGAATCCAATTTTGACCATGTTCGAGTCCGAATTTGGAAATTTGACATTAGACAGGAATTGTAGCGCACTAAAATAGCTTTCTAATGCCGCCAGAACCAGTTGATTTGGAGTCCGGATGAGAAAGTTATGCTCGACTTCGTGGACACTACCGAAGATGTTGAGGGATCCTCTCTTCTAATTTGATTTTATTTTCCTAATTGCAACTCTTTTCTTACTCTTTGATCATTTTTGCTTCATGGACACATAATTATCAATTTGTACCTATAAGAAACTAAATCCACCAATTAAAACAGAAATATAAATTAATCCATAAAAAAATCAACGTTAACGTAAACGTTTAGTGTTATTTCTACACTCCACTGTATCTTTTGTATTTAGTGTTTTTGCTATTGTTTGGTTATGCGTATTAAAGTCCTAGTGTTGTATTTCGTGTTTTTAAGAACGTTGTTGCGAATGTACTTTTGCGCATATTTTTTTACATGTACGTTTGTGCATGTCCATTTGAGCGTGTTTGTGCATGTTTGTTGATTTGTATTAATGTCCTAGGATTGTAGTTTGTCTTTTCGTGATCCGTTTTGCGAATGCACTTTTCCGTGAGTACCTTTGTGCATGCTTTTGTACTTTTACTTATGTGCGTATATTTTGTAGCGAGTGTTTTTGTGCACGTTTCTTGATGCGCATTCGTGTCCTCGAACTGTTGCACGTATTTTCATGATCGCTTTTGGAATCCAATTTTGACCATGTTCGAGTCCGAATTTGGAAATTTGACATTAAGACAGGAATTGTAGCCAGCTAAAATAGCTTTTTAATGCCGCCATAACCAGTTGATTTAGAGTCCGGATGAGAAATTTATGCTCGACTTCGTGGACACTACCGAAGATGTTGAGGGATCCTCTCTTCTAATTTGATTTTATTTTCCTAATTGCAACTCTTTTCTTACTCTTTGATCATTTTTGCTTCATGGACACCTAATTATCAATTTGTACCTATAAGATACTAAATCCACCAATTAAAACAAAAATATAAATAATCCACGTAAACGTAAACGTTGAGTGTTATTTCTACACTCCACTGTATCTTTCGTATTTAGTGTTTTTGATATTGTTTGGTAATGCGTATTAAAGTCCTAGTGTTGTATTTCGTGTTTTTAAGAACGTTGTTGCGAACGCAATTTTGCGCATGTTTTTTTACATGTACGTTCGTGCATGTCCATTTGAGCGAGTGTGTTTGTGCATGTTTGTTGATTTGTATTAATGTCCTAGGATTGTAGTTTGTGCTTTCGTGATGCTTTTTGCGAATGCACTTTTGCGTGAGTACTTTTGTGCATGCTTTTGTTCTTTTACATATGTGCGTATATTTTGTAGCGAGTATTTTTGTGCACGTGTAACACATCTACCACAAATTCTCTCAACATCTCTCTTCATGTGTGGCCAATAAAAGTGTTCTTTCAGCATGTGTAATGTCTTTTCGAAACCAAAGTGACCCATAAGACCTCCCCCATGCGATTCAAGCACAAGTAATTCACGTATAGAACACATAGGAATGCAAAGTTTATCTTCCCTAAACAAGAATCCCTCATGCCTATAGAACTTATCAAATGCACCCTTTTCACATGCTTGATAAACAGTACCAAAATCAGAATCTTTAATGTACAACTCCTTAATTTGTTCAAAACCAAGTAATTTTACATTAAGAGTAGAGATTAAGGTGTACCTTCGAGACAGTGCATCAGCTACAATGTTCTCTTTACCTTGCTTGTATTTGATGACATAAGGAAATGTCTCAATGAATTCCATCCATCGGGCATGCCTCTTGTTCAGCTTGTGTTGTCCCTTCAAGTGCTTCAACGATTCATGATCTGTGTGAATCACAAACTCCTTAGGCCAAAGATAATGCTGCCATGTCTCTAATGCTCGAACCAAGGCATACAGCTCTTTATCATAAGTCGGGTAGTTTAAGGCTGCCCCACTCAACTTCTCACTAAAATATGCAATCGGCCGTCCCTCTTGCATCAAAACAGCGCCTATGCCTACTCCGGAAGCATCGCACTCGATCTCGAATGTTTTCGCGAAATTTGGTAGAGCAAGTAAAGGAGCTTTGGTTAACTTCTCCTTAATTAATTGAAATGCTTTCTCTTGCTCGTCCCCCCACTTGAACACCACATTCTTCCTTATCACCTCGGTCAGGGGTGCTGCAATTGTGCTAAAATCCTTCACGAACCTCCTATAGAAACCAGCAAGGCCATGAAAACTTCGAACATTCGCTACACTCGTCGGACTTGGCCATTCTTGGATAGCTCGAACCTTTTCTTCATCAACCTGAATACCTTGTGCACTCACAACAAAACCAAGAAAGACAAGCTTATCCGTGCAAAATGTACATTTCTGGAAATTAGCATACAACTTCTCTTCCCTAAGCGCATGTAAAACGGATTTCAAATGCACAACATGATCATCCAGATTTTTGCTATAGATAAGAATGTCATCAAAGTAAACTACAACAAATTTACCAATGAAAGATCGCAAAACATGGTTCATTAATCGCATGAAAGTACTAGGGGCATTAGTTAACCCAAACGGCATAACTAACCACTCATATAAACCATACTTTGTTTTGAAAGCAGTTTTCCATTCATCACCCTCTCTCATTCTTATTTGATGATACCCACTTTTCAAATCGATTTTTGAAAACACACAAGCACCATGCAATTCCTCTAACATATCATCTAAGCGTGGAATAGGATGACGATACTTTACCGTTATATTGTTGATTGCTCGACAATCGACACACATTCTCCACTTTCCATCCGCTTTAGGCACCAAAAGTACCGGAACAGCACACGGACTCATGCTCTCCCTCACGTGCCCTCTTTCCATCAACTCCGTGACCTGCCTTTGTATCTCCTTAGTCTCCTCGGGATTGCTTCGGTAGGCTGGTCGGTTTGGAATAGAAGCTCCTGGCACAAAGTCAATTTGATGTTCAATGCCTCGAATTGGTGGCAACCCCGGTGGTAGCTCCTCTGGGAATACATCATCAAAGTCCTGCAAAAGAGAAACAACGGAACTAGGCAAAGAAGAGTTAACGTTGTTAGTGTTCAAAAAGGCCTCCTTGTACATAAGTACAATCATCGGCTGATTCGAACGCATAGCTCACTTCACATCACTCGCCCTCGCATATAAACTTGTTTTTCCCTCTTCTTTTCTCTCATTGGCCAAACTCTCTTTTTTATTTTCTCTCTTGTTTTTCTCAGCCTGACTCTCTCTTTCTTTTGCACTCTCACTCATTTTCTTTTGATCACTCTCTTTTTGTAACCTCACTTGATCCTCATGGACCTGCTGTGGCGTTAAAGGAACTAGAGTGATTGTTCTTTGGTTGAACGCAAATGAGTACTTGTTGGTGAAACCATCATGCTTGGCCCGTCGATCAGATTGCCACGGTCGGCCAAGTAACAAGTGTCCAGCTTGCATCGGAACAACATCACACAGTACCTCATCTTCGTACCTCCCAATGCGAAATGATACTAACACTTGCTTGTTCACCCTCAATTCTCCACTATCATTAAGCCATTGCAGCTTATATGGTTGTGGATGTTTGGTTGTAGGCAGCCCTAACTTCTCCACCATCGTAGTGCTAGCAACATTGGTGCAACTCCCTCCATCAATGATCATACTACACACGTTGTCTCGAACATGACATCTAGTGTAGAAGATGTTTTCTCGCTGTGCTTCTTCATCTCCCTTTGCTTGCACGTTTAGAGCTCTCCTTGCAACCAAAAGTTCACCATGTGCTGCATATTCTTCTTCTCCATCATCCTCTTGTGGTGGTGTGGAATCCTCCTCTTCTTCAGTCTCAAACCCACCATCATCACGCAGCAGCATAACTCTCTTGTTTGGACATTGGTTTGCTTTGTGACCCCTGCCATGGCATTTAAAACACTCTATATCACGATTCCGAGTTGTATTAGAATCGATTTTACCTTGGGCTGCATGGCTGGTAGTGTTTTGCTTTGGCTCGAATTTGGGTTTAATCATAGCTGGCTTCTCATCTTTGCTAACACCATTATGCCTCCAAGATGAACTCGAACTAGGGGCTGGTCGTGGATTGTTACCCCGCCGCTTGAGCTGATTCTCAATCTTGATGGCCATGTGTACCATGTCCTCCATCTCAACATAATGTTGCAACTCCACGACGTTAGCAATCTCTCTATTCAGCCCTGCCAAGAACCTTGCCATAGTAGCCTCCCGATCCTCCTCAATATTTACTCGGATCATTGAAATTTCCATCTCCTTAAAGTACTCTTCAACACTCCGATTTCCTTGCTTCAAATTCTGTAGCTTTTGATACAACTCCCGGAAGTAGTAGCTTGGCACGAACCGCTTTCTCATTAGGGATTTCATCTCGTCCCAGGTTGCCACTGGATTCTCCCTATTTCTCCTCCTATTCAGCACCAATTGATCCCACCAAATGATGGCATAATCGGAGAATTCAATCGCTGCCAACTTCACCTTCTTGTGTTCCGAGTAATTGTGACAATCAAACAACAGCTCCATCTTTCGCTCCCACTCAATGTAAGCTTCAGGATCGTTTCTGCCGTGAAACGATGGTATATTCACCTTTATGTTTCCCAAATTGTTATCCTCGCGGTTTCGAGCATCACGAACCCTTGCTCCAAACCTTCGATTTACAGCAACGGAATGTTGGTCATCGAAGTCATCACTGTAATACTCATCCTCTTCTGCCCTAGCCTCTCTAGGTGGAGCTTGTCCTCTCCTTTGCATGTTAGGAATGGTTTGGGGAATCTCTTGCCGTGAATTCTCCATTTGATCCATCCGCTCATGAATCTGCTCCATCTCTTCCCTCACGAATCTCTTCATCTCACTCATCAACGCCTCCATCATAAACTTTGGATCAACCTCCCTATGTGTGTCTTCCAAATTTGTTTGATTGTTAGACATGATTCCTGCAAAACAATGTTAGAAAGAAAATATGGACCTCACACACTCCCTTACGTGTTTCACTCAATAAATGGATATCGCTCAAGTTCACTCGTGTTTGCACACAATCAATTTTGGCTTTTACCCTCTTATGAACTCACCACTCTTGCCTTTTTCCTCTCAAATTCTCAATAGTCCCAATCAAACTCACCAAACAAATATCAGAATTTTCAGCAACAGTTCACCACGAATTATCAGGAATTGATAGAGAAGATGAACGATGAACTTGAATCGAAATAGAATATGAGCAGAATTTAATGACCTTTGGATAGTCACGAGTAATTTATTTTGTTTGAATTTCGAAATTAATATTATAGGAAACAAAAGAGTGTAGGAAGGAAGTAGATATGGAGTAGAAGACAAGATATTCAAGGATCCCGAGGATAGGAAACAAAATATACCTTTCCTAACTTAAGATGCAGTATTCGGATCCTTTCCAACTACTTATAATACCAACAAGGAATTTATTCCTTTCAAATAATTTCGAATTTTGCTTCTTTTCCTTTTTTTTTTTTCTTTTTTTTTTCGGATTTTTTTTTTCAGATTTTTTTTTTTTTTTTTTTTTTTTTTTTCTTTTTTTTTTTTTTTTTTTTTGACAATAGACTCAAGACGAACAAGATACTGGACGAATTTAATGACTCAAGAACAGATGTGATGACGGAAACAAAACAAAAGAAGAAGAGATGACACTAGAAGGAAGAAAGATATGGAATACGGAAAGAAACGAAACAAAAACAACAAAAGACTCAAAGGATAGACGAAACCTTCTTGGAAGATGGCTCTGATTACCAAATGATATGAACCACGCCAACCATGTGACGAGACCCGATAACAATACTTCGGTTATCAACTGCTGGACCGTCCAAAAGAAGGAATCAAAAGGGGGTGGAACCGCGACCCGTTGTCTATAAAGAGACAAGAACCTTGGTATGTGAAGACGCCACAATCAATTGTGGAAGATTGATTGATAAGTCAGGTGAACGTACGGAATCCTCCGATATGTTCGAAGAGTTCTAAAGAACTAGAGAGAATAATCTCACAATTTAATTAATGATCAAAAGCTGTCTTTCACAATGAATAAGAAGGCATATATATAACCCTCAAAACATAGTCTTCAAGAAAGGAAAATAAAACCCTAAATCTACTTAATAAAGGCTCTAAACAAGTGAGCCACGAAATTAAAGAGGGCCTTAATAGAATAGGCCCATAAACACACTAATATGAGCTGATTAGAGATGAACCCACGAATTTAAGGTAGGGTGAGCTTTGGTCTTCATCATTCTTGCTCTTATTTGCTCAACTTGGACTGATCTTTAGCCCCGATGGTTCCCACACTTGTCGGGTGACTCCGCCACTTGAATATGCATAATCCACCCTTGTTTATCACCATTGAATGAAGCTTTCTTAGTTAAGACATTATGGATCAATGCAGCAAGCTTCTCCTTAAATTGCTTAGCTCGGCTCCTCGTCACTGGTCCGGTTGGGACTTGGATAGGATCATCTTGCCAACTGTTGGTTAGACCTCCATCAGATGTTGAGGGATCCTCTCTTCTAATTTGATTTTATTTTCCTAATTGCAACTCTTTTCTTACTCTTTGATCATTTATGCTTCATGGACACCTAATTATCACTTTGTACCTATAAGATACAAAATCCACCAATTAAAACAAAAATATAAATTATTCCATAAAAAAATCCACGTAAACGTAAACGTTGAGTGTTATTTCTACACTCCACTATATCTTTCGTATTTAGTGTTTTTGATATTGTTTGGTTATGCGTATTAAAGTCCTAGTGTTGTATTTCGTGTTTTTAAGAACGTTGTTGCGAATGCACTTTTGCGCATGTTCTTTTACATGTACGTTTGTGCATGTCCATTTGAGCGAGTGTGTTTGTGCATTTTGTTGATTTATATTAATGTCCTAGGATTGTAGTTTGTGTTTTCGTGATCCTTTTTGCGAATGCACTTTAACGTGACTACTTTTGTGCATGCTTTTGTACTTTTACTTATGTGCGTATATT
The DNA here is from genome assembly GCF_000504015.1 of Erythranthe guttata. The sequence goes on along the minus strand of NW_012194258.1, from coordinate 6,988 downwards.
TTGTAGCGAGTGTTTTTGTGCACGTTTCTTGATGCGCATTCGTGTCCTCGAACTGTTGCACGTATTTTCATGATCGCTTTTGGAATCCAATTTTGACCATGTTCGAGTCCGAATTTGGAAATTTGACATTAGACAGGAATTGTAGCGCACTAAAATAGCTTTCTAATGCCGCCAGAACCAGTTGATTTGGAGTTCGGATGAGAAAGTTATGCTCGACTTCGTGGACACTACCGAATATGTTGAGGGATCCTCTCTTCTAATTTGATTTTATTTTCCTAATTGCAACTCTTTTCTTACTCTTTGATCATTTTTGCTTCATGGACACATAATTATAATTTTGTACCTATAAGACACTAAATCCACCAATTAAAACAGAAATATAAATTAATCCATAAAAAAAATCAACGTAAACGTAAACGTTTAGTGTTATTTCTACACTCCACTGTATCTTTTGTATTTAGTGTTTTTGCTATTGTTTGGTTATGCCTATTAAAGTCCTAGTGTTGTATTTCGTGTTTTTAAGAACGTTGTTGCGAATGTACTTTTGCGCATATTTTTTTACATGTACGTTTGTGCATGTCCATTTGAGCGTGTTTGTGCATGTTTGTTGATTTGTATTAATGTCCTAGGATTGTAGTTTGTGTTTTCGTGATCCGTTTTGCGAATGCACTTTTCCGTGAGTACCTTTGTGCATGCTTTTGTACTTTTACTTATGTGCGTATATTTTGTAGCGAGTGTTTTTGTGCACGTTTCTTGATGCACATTCGTGTCCTCGAACAGTTGCACGTATTTTCATGATCGCTTTCGGAATCCAATTTTGACCATGTTCGAGTCCGAATTTGGAAATTTGACATTAAGACAGGAATTGTAGCCAGCTAAAATAGCTTTCTAATGCCGCCATAACCAGTTGATTTAGAGTCCGGATGAGAAATTTATGCTCGACTTCGTGGACACTACCGAAGATGTTGAGGGATCCTCTCTTCTAATTTGATTTTATTTTCCTAATTGCAACTCTTTTCTTACTCTTTGATCATTTTTGCTTCATGGACACCTAATTATCAATTTGTACCTATAAGATACTAAATCCACCAATTAAAACAAAAATATAAATAATCCACGTAAACATAAACGTTGAGTGTTATTTCTACACTCCACTGTATCTTTTGTGTTTAGTGTTTTTGCTATTGTTTGGTTATGCGTATTAAAGTCCTAGTGTTGTATTTCGTGTTTTTAAGAACGTTGTTGCGAATGAACTTTTGCGCATATTTTTTTACATGTACGTTTGTGCAAGTCCATTTGAGCGAGTGTGTTTGTGCATGTTTGTTGATTTGTATTAATGTCCTAGGATTGTTGTTTGTGCTTTCGTGATCCTTTTTGCGAATGCACTTTTCCGTGAGTACTTTTGTGCATGCTTTTGTACTCTTACTTATGTCCGTATATTTTGTAGCGAGTGTTTTTGTGCACGTTTCTTGATGCGCATTCGTTTCCTCGAACTGTAGCACGTATTTTCATGATCGCTTTTGGAATCCAATTTTGACCATGTTCGAGTCCGAATTTGGAAATATGACATTACACAGGAATTGTAGCCAGCTAAAATAGCTTTCTAATGCCGCCGGAACCAGTTGATTTGGAGTCCGGATGAGAAAGTTATGCTCGACTTCGTGGACACTACTGAAGATGTTGAGGGATCCTCTCTTCTAATTTGATTTTATTTTCCTAATTGCAACTCTTTTCTTACTCTTTGATCATTTTTGCTTCATGGACAACTAATTATCAATTTGTACCTATAAGATACTAAATCCACCAATTAAAACAGAAATATAAATTAATCCATAAAAAAATCCACGTAAACGTAAACGTTGAGTGTTATTTCTACACTCCACTGTATCTTTTGTATTTAGTGTTTTTGCAAAATTTTGGTTATGCGTATTAAAGTCCTAGTGTTGTATTTCGTGTTTTTAAGAACGTTGTTGCGAATGTACTTTTGCGCATATTTTTTTACATGTACGTTTGTGCAAGTCCATTTGAGCGAGTGTGTTTGTGCATGTTTGTTGATTTGTATTAATGTCCTAGGATTGTAGTTTGTGTTTCCGTGATCCTTTTTGCGAATGCACTTTTGCGTGAGTACTTTTGTGCATGCTTTTGTACTTTTACATATGTGCGTATATTTTGTAGCAAGTGTTTTTGTGCACGTTTCTTGATGCGCATTCGTGTCCTCGAACTGTAGCACGTATTTTCATGATCGCTTTTGGAATCCAATTTTGACCATGTCCGAGTCCGAATTTGGAATTTTGACATAAGACAGGAATTGTAGCGCGCTAAAATAGCTTTCTAATGCCGCCGGAACCAGTTGATTTGGAGTCCGGATGAGAAAGTTATGCTCGACTTCGTGGACACTACCCAAGATGTTGAGGGATCCTCTCTTCTAATTTGATTTTATTTTCCTAATTGCAACTCTTTTCTTACTCTTTGATCATTTTTCTTCATGGACAACTAATTATCAATTTGTACCTATAAGATACTAAATCCACCAATTAAAACAGAAATATAAATTAATCCATAAAAAAATCCACGTAAACGTAAACGTTGAGTGTTATTTCTACACTCCACTGTATCTTTTGTGTTTAGTTTTTTTGCTATTGTTTGGTTATGCGTATTAAAGTCCTAGTGTTGTATTTCTTGTTTTTAAGAACGTTGTTGCGAATGTACTTTTGCGCATATTTTTTTACATGTACGTTTGTGCAAGTCCATTTGAGCGAGTGTGTTCGTGCATGTTTGTTGATTTGTATTAATGTCCTAGGATTGTAGTTTGTGCTTTCGTGATCCTTTTTGCGAATGCACTTTTGCGTGAGTACTTTTGTGCATGCTTTTGTACTTTTACTTATGTGCGTATATTTTGTAGCGAGTGTTTTTGTGCACGTTTCTTGATGCGCATTCGTGTCCTCGAACTGTAGCACGTATTTTCATGATCGCTTTTGGAATCCAATTTTTACCATGTTCGAGTCCGAATTTGGAAATATGACATTACACAGGAATTGTAGCCAGCTAAAATAGCTTTCTAATGCCGCCGGAACCAGTTGATTTGGAGTCCGGATGAGAAAGTTATGCTCGACTTCGTGGACACTACCGAAGATGTTGAGGGATCCTCTCTTCTAATTTGATTTTATTTTCCTAATTGCAACTCTTTTCTTACTCTTTGATCATTTTTGCTTCATGGACAACTAATTATCAATTTGTACCTATAAGATACTAAATCCACCAATTAAAACAGAAATATAAATTAATCCATAAAAAAATCCACGTAAACGTAAACGTTGAGTGTTATTTCTACACTCCACTGTATCTTTTGTGTTTAGTGTTTTTGCTATTGTTTGGTTATGCGTATTAAAGTCCTAGTGTTGTATTTCTTGTTTTTAAGAACGTTGTTGCGAATGTACTTTTGCGCATATTTTTTTACATGTACGTTTGTGCAAGTCCATTTGAGCGAGTGTGTTTGATGCAAATGGAACCATAAGAGACGAATGTCCACCAAGAGCCACTAAGCTTGCCAAGCGGACCAATCACAAGGCTTAGAGCCAAGCGTTTCAAGGAAGCATTATATGGGCTGATTCAAGAAGAAGTTGAGATGGCAAATAATTGGAGGCCCAACATGAGTTCAAATCCATGTACAAGCCCATTCACAATTCAAATGGACCCAAATCAGATTGAAGGGAAGTCAATCACAAAGATATCAGTTATGGAAGGGTCTAATTGAAGTAATCACGTTTTCAAGGCTTTGGAGAGTCTTTCATTTGTGCAATTTCAGCCTTAGAATATCAATATTCTGATTTAGATGTTTCCTTAATTTAGAATCAATAATTGTCAATTAGATTGGCTGATTTGTGGCTAATTTGATTAGATAGATAATAATTCCTAGTTCTTAGTTTATTTCCATAGATTAGAGAATATTGAACCCTATTTAAAGGGGGCTAAGTTGTATGTTTCAGCAATCAATTCAGAAATCATTTTGTGAGGCAATAGTATTCTTCTTTCTATCTTGAAAGAGCTTTTGAACTTATCAAGTTATCTTGTGGCGTTCAAGCAATCAGACTTATCATCAAGATTCTTGAATCCATCTTGAACTCTTGGTGTGGCGTCTTCGTATCCATTGTAATCTTGGTTCGTGATTTACTAATCATTGGGTCAAGGTTCGACAAACTTGTTTCTTTGGGGGGTCTTGGGGTTCCAAAACCATATATTGTTATTGGGTTTCGTCACATGTTGACGTAGTTCATATCAGTTGGTATTCAGAGCCTTGGTTTTCAAGGCAAGTTTCAATTTATCTTGTAATTTCGTATTTTTTGTGCTCAAAGAAAGCA
>NW_012194255.1:26942-73737 GCF_000504015.1 Erythranthe guttata | reverse complement strand
GTAAAATATAAAATATCAAATAAATATTTGATAATTCATTTTGATATTTATGAGTTGGAGTTGCTCTAATGCTAATTATAAGTGTAATCCTAATATTATCCAAATCATTATCATATTCATAATCCTATTCATAACACTAATCATAAATCTAATCGTAATCCTAATCCTATTCCTAACACTAATCATAATTCTAACCATAACCCTAATAATTTTAAAACTAATAATGCTAATGGTAATGGTAATGCTAATATTAATTATAATTCTAATTCTAATCTTAATTGTAATGATAATCTTAATCCTAATGCTAATCATAATCTTAATACTCATACATGTCATTAATTGTAGTACTAATCATAAGCATAATTTTAATTATAATTTTAATACTAATATAAATCATAATCATAATCCTTATTCTAATCCTAATCCTAATCACTATCCTAATCTTAATATTAATTCTAATACTATATTAATCCTTATTCTAATCCTAATCCTAATCACTATCCTAATCTTAATATTAATTCTAATACTATACTAATCCTAATTATAATTCGAATCCTAATCCTAGTTTTAATACTAATACTAATTCAAAGAATATTAAGTATAATCCTAATACCAATCACAATCATAATTCCGTTTTTGCATCATTTTTTTTTTTGCAATGATCTATTATTTTGTATCAAAAATATTTTATTAAATCACGCAACATTTATATCAAAATCCTTATGTGTGGTAGCCGAAGCATCAAAAAACACATATTAAATATATTAGAAATTAACATTTAATTATATTATCAAAATGACATTAAAATTATTTAAAATATTAAAAGGATATCAGAAAACGTTAGTGTTCACATGGCAGACAAAAAAAAAAATAGTGCCATTTTTTGCATTATACAGTAGTATAGTCATGTTCATGTAAAGTGTATTTTATCAAATTATTTATTATGCAATATTTTTTTAATATAAATCTATGTTTATGAATTCAAATAAATTTTTTTTGTAACACCCACCAATTCAAGGGAATTATAAATAAGGGAAGATTTGAAATTGCCTTTAACTAAATTCAAATTAAATTAATTATTATTAAAATTAAATTAAATTTAAAAATAAATCTATTTAGAATTTCCAAGAAAGTTGATATATTTAGAGCATTTTATAAATGATAGGATATAAATATATTAATAAATTAATTAAATATATTTAATTATCTTTAATTTTAGAAAATGGTGACATGTTTTTTGATGATTTATTTTCACCAATCAATTTGACACATGGGATGATATTGAATACATGTCACCAATTGAAATTGCCAAATGTCAAACAATTGAGGATGTAATTCAAATTTTAGATATTATATAACATGAGTTACATTAGATCTTATTATATAATGAAATATTACAATAAAACATAAGCAGAACGAAAAAAAAAAAAAAACATCCATTGAACAAACTAAATGTTTTTTTTGTACAAACAACATCACTCAATTGTTACATAAATTACGGAAGGAAAAAAAAACACATGACCATGTGCAGCAAGAATTTTCATGTGACGTAAAGAAATATTGTGTGGATTAAGGATGCTACGTAATGGGTGAGAAGCGAGGGTATTATACTTTGTTTTCCGTGACCCATTTTCTAACCAAATCTCGTAAAAGTCATGCTTTTTTATATATAAAAATCCATCAAATATTTTCACCAATTGCAATGAAAGATCTACCAATTGAATAATTTGATAATAAAAGTTTATGAGAATTTCTTTTATATCTCACATGAGAAAATAAAAATTGAAATAATTTAAAGAGACCTTTTTTTTTTTGCCTTTTTCGCTCGAAATTAGGTTGTACTCAATTGGAATAAATGATATTCTAATTTTGTATAATGTATCTCGAAAAACAAAATCACTAAAAAGATGACCATTCCCTCATAAAATTTTAAAAAAAATATATTATAGTGTGCAGTGTGGATGATATATTGTGGTTTGAGGGTGAAAAATACTTATAAATATTTTTTGGGGTGAAAAATGCCAAAAGACTACATGTTTAAGGGTGGGATAATCAGTTTTAAATTTCAAAATTATTGCCAACTAACATACTACGGTAGTTAACATGAAGCATATTATATTGAATATGTATCTATAACATAACTTTATAAAAATAAATATTCGAAAAATTCACAAAAAAATGACTATATTTTAAAAAACACAAAAAAATCACTCGATTTGATTAAAATTAAATACTTTTGAAATGTTTATATCAATTTACAAATGTATTCTACCTTATTAACATATGCTAACACTGCATTCTAAAACACAAACAATTCTAGCAATGGATAAGAACAAAGTGTATCAGTAAAGTGTCCCCTTAAATGAGTAAGAAAAAAAAAAAAAAAAGAAGAAGAAGAAGATTTAATAGCAAGCGTCGTGCGCTCGCTCTCATCTATTGCATGTGTAATCTTTAATTTTGTTGATAAATTTGATCAACATGTTCCTCCTATTATAACCAAAATAAAATAATTATATTGGTATTTATAACGGAACATTTTGAGAAAAAAATAATATAGAAAAAACAATATGCATCGAACGAACTAAAATAATAATTACACAAAAATTAACGTAAATCTCCATAATTGAATACAAATATTAAAAAAAAATGTGTTGACTATAGTGTTTTCGTGTGATTCCAAAAAGTGGGGTGTAGAGTATGAATGTGATTGAATGTGTTAGGATGAAGGGTTTTTATACTAATTTTCGGAGAATAAAAAAGTAAAAGAAAAATGTTATGAAGGAAAGAGAGATTTAATGGCATATATTTAGAAGATAATTGAGGAAATTAATTTAAATTACACTTAGTGAATAATGACTAATTGACAAAATAATCAATTCCTGTGATATTCATTCTGAAAATAAATTTCCGGAGATTTGATTTTGATATTTATAATATATAGGATATAAATAACATTATGAAAAAAATGAGGTTAATTAATTTTAAATCAATCATTCATTTCATTATTATAATTTACAATTATCTACAAACGTCCAAATTAGGTATTAATACATAAATATTCATTGATTTTCATTTTATAAGGAAATAATTTAAATGTTTAGTAATTATGGAAATGTGCATTGAAGAGGTTACTAAATATTTAAAACCAATGTAAATTTATTTGATTCAAATTATCTAGAGAAATAATTGACACCACTTAATACACAAATCCAGATTATTTATTTTATTTTGGGTTAATTTTTCAATTTTATTTGACTTGAAATTGTAGGATTTTTAATCCGAAAATACAGTTAAAAAAATCAAATTCTATAATGGGCGGCAATCTATAAATCGGAAATAATGACAATTATTATTTAAACACATTCTATGAAAATCAAAATTGAATAATTTACATATTAAATTAATATGATAAATATTTTAATTGATATTAATTGATTATGATTAAAGTTGGCACCATGGAATATGGAAAAGATTTTAAATATTTTGGTAAATTGTTATGACATAAGATATTATTTCCATGTTAAAATACCAATTAATGATCCGGATAATATTTTTGGCATAAATGAATAAATTTGTTTGCCACGTTAAAAAACATAAGTAACTTTATTGAATAAGTTGTATGCAAAGGTATTAAGGATATTGTCTCAAATAGAAAAACCTATTGTGTCTCTAAATACGAAATACCAAAAAAATCGAAATACAGTTATGCTAAATACAAAATTACAATATTACAATATTCTCTAAATACAAATTAAGACCTATGAAGCAAAACTAAATACAGTTCTGCTACGTGGGCCTTTTCTTTGAATTAGCAACACTATATAGGGGTTGTATTATAATTTCTACAAAGTTATGTGTCATTAATGCAATTAAAAAACATAGTTATGTTCTTAAATTGGATAAAAAATAATTTTGTGCTATCTTGTTTATATCGATAATAAAAAAAAACTAATATTAATATGATTTAAATTTGATTACATGAAATACATAGTAAAATAAATAAGAACTTAAATTTAATAATATGCTGATTGTAAAATAAATAAGAATATAAATCTTTAGTTCATATGTATAACATCATATAACTTATATGTATAATATATAGGAGTTCATCACTGGGGTCTAACTCGTTTGATACACTCACAACACCGCCAAGAAGATATGGTAGAGTCGTTTCAATCTCTTGTATCAAAGTTAAATACACAAAAAATATGCATGAACTCCTCGTAATCCACACAACTTATGAGAAATTCCTTTAAACCAACCTCATCGCATACGACGCATGGATTGCATCCGTCTGTAGCTACAAAACCACAAAAAAATAAAAACAAAAACTTAGAAGTTGATTAACGCTAAATAATATGTATAAAAGATAAATATAAACGCGAAAAATATAAAATTAAAAAATATAACAAAACCTTGATTAAATGGGACATGCTCAAATTCATTAACATCAATCTCTTGTACTTCACCAATCATGTGGTTACAATCATCACATGTATAATCTTCAGATTGACTATTAGAATTAAAAATTTTCCACATTCCATCCATACAATATATGTGCATCATATCCTTGCAATGTATACAACTACGCAATCCTACTTTGAAGCCGACGTCGCCGCATATGACACATACCTTGCTATCCGTGGATCTATAAAAGTACCAAGTAAACAAACATATTTAATATCGGTGTTATTTTATTTTCCCATAAATTGGAATACAAAAAAATGAAAAAAAATGTAAAACAAACACATTGTTCCCCAAAAACGAAGAAGGCAATTTGATGCGTTTTTCGATATGAGACTTTTTCATGTCTCCTTGTAGTACCACATCTTGCATTCCTCATAAATTTCGGAAGATAAATCTTTCCGCAAACGACCTAATTCGAACATCTAATAAAAAATAAAATTAACAATTAAGTATGAAAGATAAAGGAAATTGGTAACTATTCAACGGAAAACCATACAAAATATATATATAGGGTATAAACAATCGAAAATTACGGTATAAACTAATCGAATATTAACTAAAATAATGAAAAAATGGAATTAGGGTATACAATTTTTTTTCTTGCCGTGTGCTTTGTTACATGAATGAGAAATAATGGATGTGGAGTGAGGTATTTATACTTATGTTTTATGTAATAAAAGGTAAATAGTATACATATTTAAGGAAATCAATTATATGCATTAAATTGATACAATTAAAATTATTTCATTTTAGAATGTAAGAATAATAATTGAATATATTATGGATTGAGAAATATATTGTTACTAAAATAGTGTGATGTTTACAAATTAAAATATATAATTACATATATATTTCGGATTTTAATTGGTATTAGATGACAAAATTAATGATTACCATAGTAACCTATATAATATTAAGGAAATATGTAATTGTCATAAAAAATGTCATTTATATATTATATATTTACGGAAATATATACTTATATATTTAATATATTCTAATATCTCATTATGGAAAGTTATAATTAAATGGACATTATATATGTAATATGTAGTGACACATGGAACATGATTATGATGCCTACGTGGATGGTAATATGTAGTGACACATGGACATTATATATGTAATATGTAGTGACACGTGGACCATAATAAAATCATAATTAATTAATCATTTGCTACAATCAGCAGCCTTAAACGACACCGTTTTCTTCACAAGATCATACCCCACAAGGAAATCCATTTGTGCCAAATTACCATAAATATAATAGCCAGCCCCAGGCACAGGTCTAGCCGCCAAGCACACCGCCACGTCACTCGTCCTGACAAAAACATTCTCGTACTTCAACTTCACATCCGCCCCTCTAAAGTGAACTGTCACATCAGGAATATTCTTTATGTCGGTTTTCGAGTGGTAGCACAAAGTCAACACATGTTGTGGGTCCTCAATCTGCTTCAACTTAATATAGCTCTTGATTGCGTTCATGTAGCTCAAGTAGAATTCGAACGGCAAAAAAGTCAACGTCGTCCCCGAGTCGATGATAATGTTCCCGTCTTCACGATCCGTCGGATCGCCGAACTCCAGCCGTTGATTCCCGACGCTAATTCCTTCCAACGTCAAATAGTAGAAAGTTTCCGGAACTTTCTTGACTAAGGGCGTGGTTGCCACCCCACTACCCGAAACGTCCGCGTTAGCCCCGAAATTTAATTTACTCGAGCTCGATTTATTATCATTATTTGATGTTGACACCAAGCAATAAGAGAATTTCCCTTGACCTAATTGCATAACGAGCGAGGCAGGCCCACCTCCAAGACCGAAAATTCCCGATTCGCCCCCGTTGAATATCCCACCGTTTTTAAATCCACATCCAAATATAATATCGGGAAAAGAAACGACGCTTTTGCCATCGTTGTCGCTAGAGTCTAATGTGATAGTATCCGTGGCGAGGTCGCCGTTTGTGAACGAGCCGTCACCGTAAGCCGCGGAATAAATACAATTTTTATTATTGTCGCTGCAAGAAGTCCGTCGGAAAGAACTGCAGTATTTAGTATCGCAAGGGATATTTTTGTACGTTGAGGAATTTTTCGGGTCGAAAAGGGGTAACTTTTGCTTGAAGCATTCGGTGCACGGCTGGCATTGCGTCCACGTGATGTCACTGCCCGTGTCAGCGATGGCTAACGAAGGGATTGGCGGTGTGCCGACAGAGTATTCCATTAGGTACTCTCCGTTTGAGAGGATTAAATCCGATTCGGGTGATTTTGGCGAGATGGGGTCCAATTTAAATCGACGGGCACGATCGAACGATCTTCGTATCGCATTTGCGAGACGTTGGTTAGGAGATAAAGAAGGATTGTAGTAAGGAGATTGAGGAGAGTCTCTGTGGATTAGGTCAACGGTCAACCCTTTAGTTGATAGTGGATTACATTTAGAAATTGAAATAATTAGGGAAATAATTAGAGCTATGAAAATTGATTTGAACACCATGGTTTTTTTGGCAATGATTTTTGTAAGAGGATAGTGTGGTTTAGAGAAGAAGATTAAATTGTTATTTATAGAGGCAAATTAAATTAAAACATGTTTGAAATTGTGTTTACTTTTAAAGAATTTTCGTAATATTGTAGAAGATTTTGTTAAGATTGTATATTGTTTTTGTAATTTGCAGAATTAGTTGTTCAACCTTTTATATTTGTGAAACATCAAATTTGGTAGATCTTCTATTGATACAATTTTATTACAAGTATTTACTTTTTTAATGATTGAATTATAATAATACTATAAAAGATTATGTTAAAGATTATAATTAGTATATTTTGGTAGTAAAACGAGCGTCGATTTCAATAATCAGGTTAAATTTGGCCAATCTAATAGAATTACGATTACACGATCGAACAACCCAATTTACAGAATCTTAATCTCAATTGATATTAGTTTATTATTTATTTTTCTAAAATATCGAAAAAGAGATTTGAGGATTTTTTTTTTCTTCAGATAGAGTTTGTTTTGAACTCAAACAACCCAATATACAAAATCTTAATCTCAATCATATTAGTTTATTATTCTATTTTCTAAAATATTGAAAACGGATTTTAGGATTTTTGTTTCAGATAGAGTTCGTTTCGAACTCGAATATCCCAATTTCTTTTTTTTTTTTGAAAGTAGAGAAAGTTTTATTAGGCAAATTGGCTAAATCATACGGAAGTGTAAGTCCTTCTAGTGTATCAATACATTGAACATGAGCAAGAGCGTGGGCTAAAGAATTGACAGAATCTTAATCTCAAACTATATTAGTTTATTTATTCTTTTTCTAACATATCAAAAAGGGATTTTAGGATTTTTTTCTTCAGATAGGGTTCGTTTCGAACTCAACTACAACTATTACACGAAAAAATGGTATGGATAGGAATCTTGAAAAAGAAATGGAAAAAAAAAAAGAACATTGCACACAAATATTCCAATATACTGAAATTTTATATTATTTCAATTAAATACATAGATCTCCACTTAATTAAATATTAATAAAATTAAAGATTAAATTAATATTTGCCACAATCAGTGGGCTTAAACGACACCGTCTGCTTCACAAGATCATACCCCACCAAGAAATTCGTGTGGGCCAAGTTACCATAGACAGAAAACCCAAGATTCACCGGTTGCGCCGCCAAACACACCGCCACGTCACTCGTCCTAACAAAAAGATTCTCGTACTTCCACTTCACATCACCCCCTCTGAAGTGAACTGTCACATCAGGAATATTCTTTATGTCCCATTCCGAGTGGTAGCACAAAGTCAACGCCCCTTGTGGATCTTGAATCTCCTTCAACTTAATAAAACTCCTTATGGCATCCTCAAATCTGTTGTAGAAAGGGACAGGGAACAAAGTCAACGTGGTCCCCGAGTCGATGACGATGTTCCCGTCGGCGCGGTACGTCTCGTTGAGAAACTCGAGGCGTCGACCGCCGACGCTGATTCCTTCCAAAGTCAAATAGTAGAACGTGTCCGGTTCTTTCTTGACCAACGGTGTCGTGACCACCCCGTTACCCGAAACCCTAGCGTTGTGTCCGAAGTTCAACTTACTCGATTTTTGCAATTCATTATCCGACATAGACACCAAGCAATAAGAGAATCTCCCTTGACCTAATTGCCTAACGAGCGAAACTTTCCCACCTCCGAGACCGACAATTCCCGATTCCACCCCTCCGAACACGCCGCCGTTTCTAAATCCACACCCGAATATAATATTCGAAAACGACGCCGTTTTTCCGTCACTCGACCCTAATGTAATAGTGTCCGTTGCGAGGTCGCCATTAGTGAAGGATTGGTCGCCGTAAACCTCGGAATAAAGACAATGATTATTCGTAGTATTATTGCTGCAAGAACTTCTTCGGAAAGATTTGCAGCTATCGGCATTGCAAGGGATGTTTTTGTACGTGCGGGATTTTTTCGGATCGAACAAGGGTAGTTCTTGCTTGAAGCATTCCGCGCACGGCTGGCACTGTGTCCATATGATGTCACTGCCCGTGTCGGCGATCGCTAGCGACGGGATTGCCGGTGTGCCGATCGAGTATTTCATTAGGTACTCTCCGTTCGAGAGGATTACATCCGATCTCGGCGGTTTCGAACAATTGAATCGACGGACACGATCGAACGATCTTCGCAGCGAGTTAGCGAGGCGTTGAGAAGGAGATAGAGTAGGGTTGTAGTAAGGTGATTGAGGAGAGTCTCTGTGGATTAGGTCTTCGGTCAACCCTTTAGTTGATAGTGGATTACATTTAGAAATTGAAATAATTAGGGAAATAATTAGGGCTTTATATGGGGAGGTGATATTCGCGGTAGCAAAATTACGAATGTCGTTTTAAAAAATCCACTCTCTATCTTTCTTTCTCTCTCTACAATTTTAACTTTTATATTAGAAATCATTCCAAAACTCATGTTATTGTAGCCATTTGCAAAAAAAAACGAGTGCATCGAATGAGGATCGAGATACGGAATTCAATGAGATAAAATTTGTTCGTTTTTGTTCTTTAAATCGTGAAAACGCGACCCACGACCAAACTGGGAGCTAGAAAGCCCGATTCACGCCCGGTTTGGGCGCGCTCGTGACTGAGATTTAATAAATAAAAATTATATATTTGGGCTGCCTCAAGGATTCGACACGGAACTTTACTTTGGAAGCATAGACTTACCTGACCAACAAAGCCACAGCCATTTTGATAATAAGTTATTATTGAATTGTATTTATAGATTTCTTTATACTTGGCAAAAAATTAATAAATACAAGCTGCTGGTAAGACTCGAACACGGGTGTATTGCGTAACAAACAATATGCCTGACCAACTAGGCCAGAGAGAGTTCGTTAACTAAAAATTATTTAAATATAATATAGAATCTCATTTATATTGGGATAAAAAAAAAATTTAACCGGACGACCGGTCCAGAACCCGCGTCCGGACCGAACGCCCAAACCAGTTTTCCGCGCCCAAAATGGGCGTGTGAAAGCAGTTTCCACGCCTGTTTTAGGCGTGAAAACTGCTTTCACACTCCCATTTTGGGCGTGGAAAATTCGAAAACCCAACACTAAAAACAACCCAAAATCGCGATTTTCTAGGAATTTTCACATAATTAACCACAAATTCAATATAGATAACTACATTAGATGATTAATTACCTTTCAAATTGACGAGATTTTCGGATTTGGAAGAATTTGTGAGAGAGGTTGAGGGTTTTTGTGAATTTTGGGGTTTTTGGGGCTTGGATGGATTTGGGGGTTTTTAGAGAGAGAAAGAAAAAACTATTGTGAACGTCATTCGTAATTTTGCTGCCGCGTAAATCATTTCAGCTATGAAAATTGATTTGAACATCATGTTGTTTTTTTTTTTTTTTTGTAAGAGGGTGTTTGTGGTTTTAGATAAAAACATGACAGTTATTATTTATAGAGCAAAATTATTAGTGTAGCAAAATTATTAGTGTAATATGCTGTATTAATGCAATATTATTACAAGTATTTATTTTGAACAGTCAAAACAAAATGTTATTTTTTCAACGCTATTGGCACATTGTTGGTAAGGACGTCACTAGGTGGGTTTTGCAGTTACTTAATCATATGGAATTTCCTTCATCGGGAAACTTTACGCATATCGTTCTTATCCCTAAGTGCTCAAATCCGGAAAATATGACTCACTTTCGCCCAATCAGTCTTAGCAATGTGGTATACAAGATCGCGTCAAAGACCATTGTTAATCGATTGAAGCCTTTTATGCACTTAATCATTTCGGAATCTCAGTCTGCCTTTGTACCTTCACGGCTCATATCAGATAATGTTCTCATAGCTTACGAAATTTCACATTACATGAAACGAAGCTCTGGGGAACACATGGCAATAAAACTCGACATGAGCAAGGCTTATGACCGTATAGAGTGGTCATTCTTACACAAAGTTATGTTATGCGTGACTACGGTGACTTATGCTTTCGTTCTGAATGGGGGCGTTTTTGGGTTCCTTACTCCGGAGCGGGGTATTAGACAGGGAGACCCATTATCGCCGTATCTTTTCCTTTTTGTTGCGGAAGCATTGAGCGTTATGATCAGTCGCGAAGAAAGTAAGGGCTTCCTATCAGGTCTCGCAGTGTGTAGGGGTTTGCCGAAGGTCTCACACCTTCTTTTTGCTGACGATACCATGATATTTTGTAAGGCTAATGAGCGTTCAGCAATTAGTATTAAAAGTATCTTGCAAAACTACGAAGAGGCATCGGGTCAACAAGTGAATTTTGAGAAATCGTGTATAGTTTTTAGCAAGAATACAAGTGAACCAGTGAAGGAGAGGATTCGTTTAGTTCTTCCAATGGAAGTGGTGGACAAACACGGGAAATATCTTGGGCTTCCTTCAGTTGTCGGCAAATCCAAACGCCAAATTTTCGCCAATATCCTTGATAAAGTGTGCTCACGTCTTCATGGATGGAAAGAAAAATGGCTATCAAGAGGTGGTAAAGAAATTCTAATTAAAGCGGTAATTCAAGCAATCCCATCGTATGCAATGAGCTGTTTTAGATTGCCGGATTTTTTCATCAAAGATCTCGAAAACAAAATAGCAAAATTTTGGTGGGAGGACGCGAATGGTAAAGGTATTCACTGGACAAAATGGAAAAAGCTTTGCATGAGTAAACATTTTGGTGGGCTTGATTTTAGGGATTTGGAAACGTTTAATACGGCATTACTAGCAAAACAGCTATGGCGTTTATTGGAAAATTCCGAAAGTCTTTTGGGCAAAATTTTCAAAGCAAGATATTTTCCAAATTCGAATGTTCTTGGAGCAGCCTTGGGACCGAACCCATCATATACATGGAGAAGTATTTGGGGCACGAAAAATCTTTTGGAGGCTGGGCTGCGGTGGCGAATTGGAGATGGTCGTTCTATTAAAATTTGGGGTGACAAATGGCTGCCTAGAGAAAGTACCTTTCAAATATTTACTCCGAGAGGTGACTGGCCGTCCACAACGACGGTGAGTGAACTAATTGATGGAGTTAGTGGCCAATGGAAGTTTGATTTAATTAAAGATAGTTTCTACGAAGAAGATAGCAAGAGTATAATGTCTATACCTCTTGGAAGCAGATTTAATGAGGATCGGTGTATTTGGCATTATAACCGAAGTGGGTTATTTTCAGTTCGTAGTGCTTACCACCTTGCGATTAAAATTAACTATGAAGTGGATGGAAGGCCAGGTAATAGTTCGTTCGCTCGTGAAAGGGGGGTGTGGAAATGGTTATGGGATCTAAATATCCCGAACAAGGTCAAGATTTTTCTTTGGAGGGCATGCAAAAATTTGCTACCTACTCGAAATAATCTATTGAAAAGGAGAGTGTCGGAAGAAGATAACTGCGCTTTTTGTGAAAGTCGAGGGGAAGACGTTATGCATTGTTTGTTCTATTGCTCGTTATCTCGACAAATATGGGCTATGAGTGATGTTCCGCGGTCAAGTTATTTAACGACGACAACAGACATGAACGAATGGATGGGAGAAATAAGAACCAACTCCGAGACTATTATTGTCGAAAAATGTGTTCTGCTTTGTTGGCAAATATGGAATGCTCGAAACAAGAAAATTTTCGAAGGGGATATTGCAAATTTATCGAAGAAGTTGTGGAGCGATATACATGAAGCCACAATAGAGGTTTTGCGCCCAAGAATTCAGAGGACTAACGAAGATGGGCGATGGCTACCCCCTAATCACGATGAAGTGAAACTAAATTTTGACGCGGCAGTGAATAATGTTGACGGCGTATGCAGCCTAGGTGTGATTGCACGATCGAGTACGGGCGCATGTCTAGGATGGCTATCTAGAAGGATAAAACAATATTTGGATCCGACATCGGCGGAGGCTAAATCAGGATTAATGGCAATGGAGATGGCTAAAATCCACAATTGGGAAAATATAATATTAGAAGGCGATTCCTTAGTCGTAATATCAGCAATTAAAGATGCCTCGAGTTCTCGAGCAGAATATGGTAACATTATAGCAGATATACAGAGGTTGGGAGCAAGTTTACTGAAGTTTAGAGCTCAACACGTTCGGCGAAATGGTAATAAAGCAGCCCATGCAATTGTGGCTTTGTCGAAGAAAAGTTCAAACTTTGTTCGTGAATTACCTGATGTGGTTTTGGATATTGTATCTTCTGATATGTCTTGAATGAAAAGCTCTAATTCTTTCTCAAAAAAAAAAAAAGATTTATTTAAAAAGGAATAAAATTATGGTTGACTTCCCAAATTGTATGCCAAAAAAGTCAAATTTACGGTTCAAATCCACCCGATATAAAATATCAAACTGTTGATTTTTTTTATATACAATAAAACATAATTTTCCAGTAATTCAGTGAGAAAATGATTGAACGGTGAGGGAATAAACAATTTATTTTGCCACTTTACACGACAAAAATAAATATTATTGCAAAAACGGAAATACTGAAATGCCCTTAATGAATACCCTCATACGAAAGTATTTCTCTTCTTTGTGCAAAGTATTAAAATTTTATTTTTTTCTACCCTTCAACTATGTTTTCACCACGTCACCTAAGAAATATATTTTCCATATAATCCTTTATTATTTTTGTAATTTTAATATAATCCTATAATCTTGAAATATTTTAGTTGACTGTTCAATACAAAATCAGGCAGACATTTCAACCTTTGTACTACAATTTGTCCACATTCGCTCATTTCTTAATAATGTAAAAAGCTTTCCAATTTTGATAATGCACAAACTAAATTAAAAAGTATTAATATTAATGCTAGATTAATTAAAAATTTATTTCCATCAAGTCAAAGGTATAATCTCAATTAAGATAATTCAAAACTCCATATACAATTTTCTTACAAAATCTTCGATCTAAGAAAAACATCTTATTACCTCTATTATACATTTGGGTGTGGATTCGAAATTTCCCCCCGAATATTCGACGGTGGCGAATCGGGAATTATCGGTCTTGGAGATGGAAATGCCTCACTTGTTAGGCAATTAGGTCAAGGGAAGTTCTCTTATTGCTTGTTACCGATTCCAGACGATAAATGTCGAGCTCGAGTAAATTGAATTTTTTAGACAACGCTAGGGTTTCAGATGAAGGGGTGGTCTCCACCCCCTTAGTACTTAGAGAGAACATTTCAACTTTCTATTTCTTGACCCTCGATGGAATCAGTGTCGGAAATCGACGGTTGAGATTCGATGGTGGTGATATTCCAAAAACAAGCGGAGAAAGTCACATTATCATTGACCCGGGGACGACGTTGACTTTGTAGCCGTTTGTTTTGTATGCAAAGTATAAGAAAGCGATGGAAAGTTACATCAAGTTTTAGAAGATTGAAGATCCATTTGTTTTGTATGCAAAATATAAAATTATTGGTATCCTCTATGTTGGTCTATTTAGAGATTTAGTCATCTAAGTTATCATGTTTTAATTTCACGTGCAATAATTTTGTAAAATTAGCATTTTTGGTCCTCTCTTACTTGCTTAAACTCAAATTTTACCATATGGCAAACGAATTTTACGGATTTTGCTTATACGGACTTTTAAAAATTGTAATCGCGTTATTTGACATGTAAACCAAGTTAGATGCCTATTTATAATCTATAAATATTCATATAACTAAATTACGATGAGGTTGTTAGCCACATAATTTATCGAAGAGTAGAATTAAAATTTCAAGCAAAATAGGACCAAAAATGTTAAATTCGTAAAGTTGTATGAAAATTTGAAATAGGACAATCTAGAGGACTAAATTCCTAAATTAGCCAACATAGAGGACCACAATTACAATTTTCCCAAAATAAAATAATAAGAGAGAGAGAGTTTTATGGAGAAGTTTTAACTTTTAAATGGCAAAACTATTTAAACACCAATTTTCAAAAAATAGAGCCGTTTGTTCAAACCCTCAGCCCTCCCAAATGAAATTGAACTGTAGAAGCAGAGACATTTACACTTCAATCTCTAATGCATTATCTTCAACGGCCAACAAGAAAGATCTCCAGAAACTTCATTCCCTCCTAATCACTTTTGGTTTAAGCAAATCTCTGTTTTTGTCGGGTAAATTAATATCCAAATACTCCCAATTCAAAGACCCCAATTCTTCTTTATTGATTTTCCGGGAAAATTCACTCACAAACAATGCTTATCTGTGGAATACGATAATTAGAGCGATGACCCATAATGAATTGTATGCAAAAGCGTTGGAATTTTACGCGGAAATGGGGAAATTGCAAGTGAAGCCTGATAGCTACACGTTTCCTTCGGTTATCAATGCTTGTGGGAGTTTGATGGATCTTGGGAAAGGGAGAGTTGTTCATGAGCATGTTAAGGAGTTGGGTTTTGATTCTGATGTGTACATAAATAATACGCTCGTGGATATGTATTCAAGGTGTAGTGAATTGGGTCGTGCTCGAGAAGTGTTCGATGAAATGCCTAGTAGAGATATTGTCTCTTGGAATAGTTTGATTTCTGGGTATACTTCCAATGGGTACTTTAAGGAAGCATTGGAGGTTTATACTCAGCTGAGAATTGGCGGTTTGATGCCCGATTCTTTCTCGTTTTCGAGTGTTTTACTGACTTGTGGTGGACTGGGGGAGGTTGAAGAGGGTCAGATTGTTCATGGTTTGGTGGAGAAGGTTGGAGCATATAAGGATGTGATTGTAAGCAATGGTTTGCTCTCAATGTATTTTAAGTTTGATATGCTAAATAATTGCGACAGAATTTTTAATGAGATGGTTCGCAAAGATAGTGTTACTTGGAATACAATAATTTGTGGATATTGTGAATCGGGTTTCTATGAAGAGTCAATCAACTTGTTTTTGGAAATGGTGGATAGTTTTAAACCAGATATTTTGACAATCACATCGGTTCTACGTGCGTGTACTTACGTTGGGAACTTGAAGTTGGGAAGATATGTCCATAACTACATGATTAGTAATGGTTATAAGTGTGATAATATAGCTAGTAATATTATTATTAACATGTACGCAAAATGTGGTGATGTGTTGCATTCAAGGGAAGTGTTTGAGAGCATGGGAAACCATGATTTGGTGTCGTGGAACTCACTTCTTAACGGGTATATCGAAAACGGGTTATATCAAGAAGCAATAGATCTCTTGAGGAGGATGAAGAAAAGTTTCCAACCTGATTTTGTCACGTACGTGGCACTTTTTTCCATTTGTACAGAACTAGCAAACGTAAATTTCACCGAGGAACTCCACTGTGATATAATAAAGCAAGGATTCGGCTCGACTCAGATTTTGGGCAATGCTCTTGTCGGCGCCTATGCAAAATGTGGCAAAATGGAGGATTCGCTGAAGCAATTCGAGACCATGAAAGTTCGAGATACAGTTACATGGAACTCGATAATTGCTTCTTGTGGTAATTCTAAGACAAGCAGCCTTGGTTTAACAATGCTTAGCAGGATGAGAAAGGAGGGAATAATGCCAGATGTACCGACTTTTTTAAGTGCGTTGCCTTTGTGTTCTTATCTCATCGCCAAACGACAAGGGAAAGAGATGCATGGCTGTATTTTAAGATTGGGTTTTGAGTCCAATGTTCCGATCGGGAATGCTCTGATTGAAATGTATTCCAATACCGGGAGCTTAAAGAATTCGATACTAGTTTTTGAGCAAATGAAAACAAGAGACTTAGTTTCGTGGACAGCGATTATTTCTGCATATGGGATGTTCGGTGAAGGACGAAAAGCACTTATAGCTTTTCAGAATATGAAGGCAGCTGGTATTTTTCCCGATCACATTGTCTTTATTGCCGTTATATACGCATGTAGTCATTCTGGCTTAGTGCAAGAAGGGAAAGCTTGCTTTGAGCAAATGAAGAAAGACTACAACATTGTACCTAGGATCGAACATTATGCTTGCGTAGTTGATCTTTTGTCTCGATCGGGACTCTTAACTGAAGCAGAGGAGTTCATTACATCAATGCCTTTAAAACCCGATGCAAGTATATGGGGTGTTCTACTCAGTGCTTGTCGAGCAAGTGGAGACATGAAAATCGCCGAACGTGTATCCGAACATGTTCTTGAATTAGATACGAACGATCCAGGATACTATGTTTTGGCCTCGAATGTCTACGCTTCTTTAGGAAAATGGGATCGAGTTAGAAAGATAAGAACTTCTTTAAAAGCTAAAGGACTGAAAAAAGAACCCGGAATTAGTTGGCTCGAGATCCGAAATAAAGTGTACTACTTTGGAGCGGGCGATAGATTCTTTGAGCAACGCAAAGAAGTCGTGGAGCTATTGGATGATCTCTCTGGTTTGATGGCCAAGGAAGGATATGCCGCTGATGTCAGATTTGTGTTGCATGATGTCGGCGAGGATGAGAAGGTGGACATGCTTTGTGGGCACAGTGAAAGGCTTGCCATAGCGTTTGGCTTGTTGAATACGAAACCCGGTACTCCTTTAATGGTGATGAAGAATCTTCGGGTTTGTGGGGATTGCCATACTGTCACAAAGTACATATCGAAAATTATGAAACGTGAAATATTAGTAAGAGATTCCAATCGCTTTCATCTGTTCAGAGACGGAAGTTGTAGCTGTAAAGATCACTGGTGATAGCGCCGTTCGCCACTTGTAAGTTTTTTATTGGACGAGCCTTTTGTAGTTGAAGCAACTGGTTAATTCTTAAGTTGGCAGTTGGCAGTGGAAGAAAGACTGGATCCGTACTAATCATTATAATTGGGTATGTCGATTGTATTCTTTCTAGATTCAAACAAAATCAAAAATTTTAATCCCAAAATTGGGTAAATTCGTGTTCTTAATTTTGTTATTGATTTGATGTAATAACTTCAGGAGCAATTGGAAGTCTTGATTGCGAGGAAGCTTTCGAGAATCGCCAGACATATATGCCAAGCCAATCATACATACAGTAAAGGTGATTTCGCTCTTTCTCAATTGAACCCACAGTTTTTGACATTATAGATTTCTTATGTTTTCGGATGATGGCACCGATATACCTAACTTTGAGCCTTCTATTATTTAAGGTGACCGCTCGAAATGGTGGCGAATCGTCCAAAGGTCCAATTATCACGTGCTTGATCTTACAGGGATTTTCGCCTGCACTCCTACTCGGTTGAATGAAGGTATTACATAAAATATCTCTAACAGTGTAAGAGAAATTTAAAATTGCATACTTGAATTCAAAATTTTCTTCAGTTTTGCTAACAAAACATGCATTGAAAGTCGAAAACACCGCATCTTTGCCTAAAAATACATGCTGACCGGAACCCGTTTCCCCCCTTTTTGAAACTGTCACAACGCACAAATTTATTCGAGACAATCAAGCTTCATCAATTTTACATTGAGAAACGAACATGTTTTAAAAAACCAAACCTGAAATAAACCGAATTGCTAGACGATCTCATAGTATCATCTACTTATCAAGATTGCATTATTGAGGTACAAAATCATTCAAAAGTGAAACCATTATTAGTCGTACAAACTGAACCAGGAGTTCGGTCGGTTTCACGCAACTTTATTGAGGTGCAATTCACGCATCGCCTTAAATTTCTCGACCATTCTGTCTCGATTTGGCCAAAATTCTTTTATTGCAGGATCATCGTAGAAGTTGCTCATCCACGCCGACAAAAACGGAAATTTCTCCGCATCGACTAATTTCAAGTCAATTATCTCCTCCAATATGCCGATCAAATTAGCCATCCAACCAAACGCAAGATCAACATAACCAATCGCTTCCCCTCCAAAGAACTTCTTCCCTTTTATCTCCTCTTCCAAGAATTCAAGGTTCGTTTTCGCTTGCACGATGGCTTCCTCTCTCGCGTCCCCTTGAGATGTAAACACACTCCAAATTGATGGCATAACCTGCCTCAAACATTAGTTTATATTGTTATGCATCATTAGTCGAAAATCAAAATTAATAGTTAAATAATTTTTATTTTTTATACAGGGCAAATTTCGGCCACCCCTGAGGTATGGCCAAATTACGAAAAAATCCTCTTGTTTGGGTAATTACAGCCACCCCTCCTTTTAAATATTTTTACATAAAATTTATGTAATTCAGTTATTTACCGAACCAATTCACTTTGGTAAACGGTATGAAATGTTGGCGTACCGAAATTTCAGTTCGATTTTACCTATTTAACATCCCTAAACTTACCTCTGGAGGGCTATTTTCGTAAGATAGTACATAGTTGAGGGGTGGGTGTAGTTACCAAAAATAAGAGGGGTATTTTCGTAATTTGATCATAACCCAAGGGCGGCCGTAATTTGCCATTTTATATATATGTATATACCTTGTCATCGCCGAATTTAGCCCAGAATCGAGCCGTGGATTTGGCGTAAGGATCTTGGGGCAAGAGAGGAGATTGCGTCCACGTCTCGTCGATGTATTCGAGAATTACGAGGGATTCGCAAATCGGGTTTCCGTTGTGAACGAAAACGGGTATTTTTTTGTGTATGGGATTGTAGTTGAGGAGTGAAGCACTCTTGTTGGATAGATCTTCCAGTATTGTTTCATATTGTAAACCTTTGATCTTCAGCGCGTGTACCACCCTCATGCCAAATGGACTTGACCATGACCGAAACAGCTTCATCTCTTCTTCTGCCATTCTTTTGCTTTTCACAGTTGACACTGAATTTGTAGATGCTATTTGTTTCTTTAGGCATTTTCTCTCTGCAATCATTATGTCCACGTGACGACCAATGATAGGGCTGCATTTTTTTTTTTTTTTTTAATTACATGGGATGAAGGCCGGCATTTATTTTTATTAGGGTAAATTACAAACACCAGTCTGAGGTATGGTTAATTTACAAAACTCCCCTCATGTTTGGGTAATTACAACCATCCCTCAATTATAAATATTTTTACACGTCCACCCTCACGGTTTCAAATTTAGTAGAATTTTCGAGATTATATAGAATATTATCACTTTCATACCTGCTTTATTTCATTCGAACTTCACATTTTGAAGCAAGATGATCATAATATGTGTTTTTCGGCTAGTATAGATCAGATTGTGGTGCATCAGAAACTGTATTTTTACATAAAACGAGTACAAACTAGAGTACATTTCACGAAATCTAGATAATTATGTTGAATTTGACACCATAAAGCTGGAGGTGTAAGAAAAAAACATAGTTGAGGGAGTTGGATATAATAATCTAAACGAGAGGAGTTTTTTTGTAAAGACCATACCTCAAGGAGACGGTTGTAATTCAGCCTCTTTATTAATAATCTATACCTTTATGATTTTTTTTATTTTTCTTTTACAGCCGCCTTGAAAATGAGGATAAGGAATCGAAATTTTTATTTGCCACTAGTCTCGTGAAAATATTGTAGATGTCGTCAGCAAGTATGTCAGCATCATAAACAAAAATTTAGCATAAAAATAAAGCTAAAAATCAAACTAAGCTAATGAACCTTCCTTTGGATTCGATTGTTAAGATAACAAACCGAACTTAAACAGATATTTTTATTTGATATACTATTGAAACTGGAGCTCGACTCGATTGCTTTTCAAAAACCAACTTTTAATAGCTCGATACAAGACTCGTTTACACCTCTTAATGAAATACATGCTACAATTCACATGAATGTTTATAAATTCTCAAGCTCGTAAAATATTTCAGTTCCGTTCGAAAATTTGAAAATGCAAACGTTTGGAGAAATATTCGGACCAGAATATGCAAGATTACAATAAAACTTTAGCTGTATGTGAATAACTTTGGTTGACAAAACTCCAAAAGAAAAATCACATATTTATTTTAATTTAAAAATTGAATTAAATTAAATAGAATAAAATTTAAAAATTGAATTGAGCAGGGGCCGCGCGAACGCAGGCCCCCTCTGGCACAAATTATGACGCAGGCTCGACCTCTTGGGCCGACCTTACGCAGGCACCCCTCCAAAGTGCAATGGAGGTCACCAGCATAGGCCATAGGTCTTATTGATCGCCTATTGACCCCGTCCAGGTAAGTACTTTTCTCACTCTAATTTCTTTTATTTATATTACTCCCTTCTCACCTTCTATTGTTTGTTTTTCCAATGTGGGACAACAGTGAAAACACTTCCTTTTACATTTTTCAATCTTTTCTAATAATTGAATTACTCCCTTAGACAATTAACAATTTCTACAAGGAGATCTAATTATGTACACACAATTTTGTATAAATATTAAAGAAAAAAAAAAAAAATTTGAATGATCCATAATCTGATAATCAACTAGACCCGTATTTGGAACTCGACCGAATCGAATTTGATTATAGTGTCATCTCGTAAGCCAAAATTGAAGAAATTATAGTAGTTAAAGATTTGCATTTCACTTACTTTAGGATATTCTTTTCTGAATGAAGCAAACAATTTATTTTTCAAGATCAAGACTAACCTCCTTGATCGAATTTAAACTAGAACTACGTGTCGATAAACAATATTTTGCTCATGATCACAACATATTGATATCGGGAAGAAGCTCGATCTCTTACAATTTTCCTCTTTTTTTGGGTATATATGCATAGAAAATTTAGTATTGCACCCAATTTTTTTTATCATGATCACAACATATTGATATTGGGAAGAAGCTCGATCTCTTACAATTTTCCCCTTTTTTTTGGGTATATATGCATAGAAAATTTAGTATTGCACCCAAATTTAAGTCATGGATCATAAGTTGTAAATTCACTTCATTATTCATTAACTTATTGTTTTCCAATTAAATATATATATATATATATATATATATATATATATATATATATATATATATATATATATATATATATATATATATATATATATATATATATATATATATATATATTGGGGGGGCTATTCACAAAAAAAAAAATATCCCTCTAAAAAGAGACATATGCTGCTTGTATTGGAGCGAGCACACGGTATTCTTTAGTAAAAGGCGAAAGAATAGTTCGCTATGTGCTCACTGCGCAGCTGCGTGAGCATAAGAAATGATTGCGTGCTTCTATTTATTTCTCAGGCTCTAAGTTCATAATTGTGTATTTTTCCGATGTGGGATGCTTATCTATTATACCTCAGTGAGCATTACATTTTTTTTTTCTTTTTTACATTTTACAATTATGAAGTACATTTAAAAGCAAACCTCATAATTTCAATACAAGCTTACTTTACTATTTGTAAATTTTAACTGTGTTTGAATTTTAAGAAAGAAAAATAATTGCATTGAGTGATGATATGGACTATCTCGTCCATATGGACATCGTCGAAATAAATAAGACTAATTGTACGTAAAGCCCGAAAAAAGAAGCCCAAATTTGTATAGTCAATAGTTTTCCAGATGCATTATTTGATACTCAATTATCAAACTATTTTGAAACGGCATTTTTTCCTCCACGAATTATGTCACTTATATTAAAATTTAAGACAAATACGTAACGTATTAAGGCTTGTTATCAACTCTTTTCTAATACAAGCTTTAATCGGTTACGTGCGTGTGTTAGTATGAATGCAAAATTGTTGATGCTTAAATGAGGTTTTAATTTAAGGTAAACTACACATTTAACTGTCCATATGAAGAAAATCTAACAGTGAACCATAATTATTTTTATTTTATTATGTAAAATCTCCTCCGTTTTACTATTATTGAACGGAATCTCTTTTCATTCAATCCGTTACGTGCATATATTTCACACTTAAAAACTAGTTCAAATTGAAATCGAAGTACTTAAAATTCATTATAGAATGAATCTTCCAATTGAAATTATTATTATGAAATTTTTCAGTAACTAATTTTTTTTTTTTTATGTCAAAACTAATTTATCGATAATTTATAATATTTTTTGCAAAGGAAAATCTAAGGTGGATTTTAATCATAAAATATTGGGGCAAAAGTCAATTTTACAATAAAGTATTTTTTCTTCTTTTCATTTACAATTTAAAAAAAAAATAACTTAAAAGAAAGTGCCACGTGTCGATCTATAATTGGCCGATGCCGTTGCCAATATCGTTTTCGTAAAACAGATTTTCCCTCCATATAGTTTCACATGTGTTTCCTGCTCGCTCTTCTGTACGAACATTTCCCGAAGAGAAGAGAATCTCAAATCACTGTGAGTTTTTTTTCTTGGCTGATTATTCAACGGTTTTCCGAAGAGAAGAGAATCGCAAATCACCGTCTTCAGGTAATTGATGTTCGAACTCTGAGAAATTGTTATATTAGATTTTTTTTTTTTTTTTTTTTTTTTTTTTTTTTTTTTTGAGTTTATGCGATTCGCGAAGGAGGAAAGTTTCGTGGATATACTCTCTTCTTTCTGGGCTTTACAGAAATTGAAGGTTGTTCTTATCAGTTCATGGCTTACTCGATCAGTTCATGAATATCTGATCTGTTTGTGTGAATTTTTCTTTTACAAATTTTTCAGTTATTTGGGTGTTTTTGAAATTATTATGATTATGCAAAACCATTTTGTTCTGCACCTAATTCAAACAAATCAGAAATTATTTGGGGATTATTGTGCTCGATCTCTCTTATAATTGGTGTTTGGCACTAATTTTCATCGCCAAATTACGTTGTGTTTAGTTCATGTAATTTCTCGAGTAAAAATTGTTGTTGTAAATCTTGGAAATGGAGTTAATTGGGTTAGGGTTTAGTTCATGCGATTTCTCGAGTAAATCATGAAATCAACAGTTTGGGATGTTGATTCCCTGTAATTGACTGTTTACGGACAGTTTGAAATTGTTTTCGCAACGTATACTCATTTCCAGTGTCGGTAGTTTTCAATCTTTCAACAGTCGAGGAGATTTTCTTTTCCATTTATTGTGCGAGCGATCCGATCTGTTATTAAATTTTCGTGTGCAGGAAGCATCCGGAATATTCTAGTTGATCTTCAGTATAATAGTGTTGTAGCAGATTTTCGAAATGGAAAGGGTCAGTACATCTCTTTTAATACCTAGCATTTTTTTTATATTATATTGTTTTCTAATATTCTATTTGATCTTCAGTATAGTATGATAGGACCAATTGGAAAAGGAGCATCGGGAAAGGTTTTTATGTGCAAAGACGACGTAACTGATTCAGTCGTCGCTGTGAAGTGGATTCCATTTGCTTCCTCAGGTGAAGGTCAACTAGTGTTGAGGGAAATTGCTGTCTTGAAGAAGTTGAATCAGTTGAATCACGACAATATTGTCAGGTATTTCCGATTCATTAATCTTTTATGTTGGGAGAAAATCTGAATTGGAATTTGTCGAGCAGGTTATTGGATGTGGTGGAGCAAAAAGGTGGTGCCAATCTTGTTTTCGAGTACATGGAACGTAACCTTTCCAACGCCATTTACTCACCGGTGGAATTGGATTTTTCCCGTCATATAAAAGTGGGTAATATCTTTCTGCTGGTTTTGAATTGTCAATTTACGATTCGTCGACCATGAGAGATGTATTACATAAATAAATGTTCTGTAAATGAGTCTCCGTTTTGCTTGTAGGTGATGTCGATATCTAAATATTCTGGAAATACGGCTGCATGTTTTAGGCATTTGTAGATGTTTTACGAGTAGCATAAAACGTGATTTATCCGGTTGTTTTCTGTTTCTTGCAGAGTATTCTGTTCCAGATACTCGAAGGTGTCTCGCATTGTCACTCACAAAAAGTTATACACCGAGATGTGAAACCTATGAACTTGCTCATAGATAGCGAAAACACAATAGTAAAACTTGCCGATTTTGGAGCCGCCATCAAAAGTGATGTTTCTCTTATATATACCCCTACCACGGTATGTTAACAACACCATCAGTAGCATAAGTATAAAATGTTATTTAAAAGGATTAAGATATTATAACCATTGGCATATTTCTTCTGTGTCATAGGCAGGAACTCTTCAATACAAAGCACCCGAACTCCTGATGGCCGCCCCGTATTCTAATGCTGTCGACATATGGGCTGTGGGTTGTATTTTCGCTGAGATGGTGAGGAGAAGGCCTCTCTTTGGATTTCTCAACGCTAAAGCTGTAATGAGGGAGATAATCAGGTTATAAATTTAGTCGAGTGAAACTCTGGCACGTCTCCAAAAAAACGATTATTGCTGAATTTATTATTATTATTTTTTTTCCTGTTTTGCAGAATATTTGGTTATCCGAAAGAAAGGGAATGGCGGGGAGTGTCCTTATATATGGTCTGGCTTTTTGGAGAAAGTCAGGTTATAAATTATTTTCTTGAAATAATTATATTTTAATTTCGACTCGACTAGTTTATTATATGCTTACCTCTATCTCATGTTGCAAACAGTGTCCTAGAAGAGCCTCCAAGAAACTTGCAGATCTTGTCCCTAGCCTTGAACCACAAGGACTTGACCTTCTCTCAGTAAGTTTATTAATTTGTTCAAAATTGCAACATTATGAAGTGTGTGTTTTGATTGAAGTGTTTAATTTATTTGCAGAAAATGCTGTGCTTATATCCACATAAGAGAATTACTGCTGATGAAGCACTTCAGCATCCTTACTTGAGAGGTGTGAGAGCCGCTGTAGCAAAGCAGAAGCTTGGAACCGTTTCGACCACAAGGAACTGCGATTGCTGCTGTACTTCCATGTTTTTTTGGATGAGGGATCAAGATTGATCGAGGTTTCTAATTCCTCTCTATATAGTAAAACTGTGAATATCGATTTTTCAAAAGAGAAAAAAAACATATAAAACGGAAGCGAACATCTTCTTGTAATATGATCTTTTAGTCATACGTATGTTTACTTCTTCGTACACGTATCGGTTGTTTTGACCTAATACCACAAAGTGAGTGGTGGTTGTGATATTTCTCGATTTTTCAATTGCATCTTTGTTACTGATATTATTCTAATGAGCTAAGATGCTTTATATTGCATTTTCTCAAGTTATTGTTTATTGTATATAAGATTTTGACATTCATGTTTATATACATATATGTGTGTGTACGATCTTTTAGTCAGGCGTACGTACGGTACCGTGTTACGTTCTTACTACGCGTATCGGTTGTTACTGAGTTCTTACGGGTGCAAAAAATGCTTATTAACATGCTTATTGAGTTTGCTAAGCTTTAGATGTTTTATTTTGATGCTCACTTATGAACATAATGTATTTGATTACCACAAACCTTTGAAAATTTTATTACTATGATTCAACTACTATAAATAGTTATTATTAGATATATATCCAGTAAAAAAAAAAAGAATATTCCGCCCTCATTGGCTCATTCCCCCTCATTCTCCTGCACCCCAACTCCCGCTGCCGCCCGCCGCCACATCTCCGCCGTGAATGCAGCTGAGCCAGCCAAAAATTCCGTCGCAGCCAAACCAATAGTCTCCCCACCAGCGTCGGCACTCGCCATCTACCTTCCGCCGCCAAATGAGCACTAGAATCCTAGGAAACGAAGAAAGCTTTGATGAAGCTGAGATGGAATCTGTGCTGAAAAACATGGAAGTTTACCTGCCTATTGGTCTTCGCCGGAGAGGTGAGGAGTCTGGAGGAGCGCCTCGGCGGCGACGCGGCGGTGGGCATTTGCCTGTTATTAGGGTATCAAAGATAAACGACGTAGTTTCGAGTGTGATTGGGGTTTTGCTCTAATTTTTTTTAGCCCCAATTTGGTCACGTGCGGTTCACGTGTTCATTTTCCCGTTAGTGGCTAACGCTTCACAAACGGCGTGGACCCAATATGCCGTGAAATAGTAAATTGAGGGTGATATTTGTTCAACGTCAGATTATGGGGGGCGAAAAGTGGAGTTGTAGTAAACTGCAGGGGCGAAAAATGCAATTCTCCCTATTTTTCCTTTCATTTGTAACTGAAAAGAAAAGTGCTGCGGATTCTCGCCACGCGTCCGTCTATAATTGGCCCTTATTCTCCAACAAACTCGTTGCGAATATCGTTTTTTCATAAAACAGATTTTCCCTCCATTTAGTTCCACTTTCTGTAGAGATCCCCGAACGAAAATTTTCTCAAGAGAAGAAAATCGCAAATCACCATCTCCTCATACTGTGAGTTTTTTTCTTGGTTGATTGATTATTCAACTGTTCTTTGTGAGATTTTTAGAAATCAGAGGTCGTTCTCATCAGTCGTACATGCAATCGTAATTGTTCCTGTGATTTTTTCTTTATAATTGTTCGTAATCGTAATTTTTCGTAATTGTTCTTACTTGGGTTTGAAATTAATACGCTTATGCACAGTAATTTTGTTCTGCACCTAATTCGGAGAGATCAGGTAAATTTCTCAAGTAAATGTGATTGTTGTAAATCTCGGAAGATCATGAAATCGACAGCTGGTATGTTGATTCCATGTAAATTGACTGTTTATGAGATACGGGAGAACTTGAATTCGAAAAGGTTATCATGAATGTTTGGAATTTTTTCGTGCAGCATATACTCGTTCTCATTGATATAGTTTTCGATCTTTCTCCAATAATTAAGATAGTCGAGGATATTTTCTTTTCCATTTTTGTGCGATTGATCCTGTTTTAAAATTTTCGTGTGCAGGAGCTATATTTGTCTATTCTGTCGTAACAGATTTTCGAAATGGAAAGGGTCAGTATATCTCTTTTTCGAAATATTCATGGGCGTTATATCTTTTTCCTGACTTGCAAGTTCTAATAGTCTCGTTGATCTTTCAGTATAGCGTGGTTGGACCGATCGGAGCAGGATCGTCTGGAAAGGTTTTTATGTGCAGTGATGACCAAACTGATTCGACGGTCGCTGTGAAGTGCATCAAATTTGATTCACGCAAAGGTCTACCGGGCATAGTGTCAAAGGAAATCGCTATCTTGAAGCAGTTGAATCATAATAATATCGTCAGGTATTTGATGAAACTTATCCATACCCGATCTTTCAAGTGTTTTAATATTGCTCGTATTTAATATGTAACCGATTTATTATATTTTATCAGTTACTATTGCTATCCAACTCGACATGATTGATAATTGGAGATGGATTAATAAGCATGAATATTTTTTTTTCTGACTTGGATTTCTTCGAGCAGGTTATTAGATGTGGTGGAAGAACAAGATAATGCCAATCTTATTTTCGAGTACATGGAGATTAACCTTGCCAACGCCATTTATTCACAGTTTAAAGGGAATATTTTCGGTCATATAAAAGTGGGTAATATCTTTCTGCTGATTTTGAATTGGCAACGAACAGCTATTGATTTAAAATTGTTAAAACTATAAATTTCACAAATTAGTAAATGAGTCTTCGTATATGTAGAATATTCTGTTTCTTAGATATACGGGTTGTTTCTGTTTCTTGCAGAATATTCTGTTCCAGATACTTGAAGGTGTCTCGTATTGTCACTCGCAGAATGTTATACACCGGGATTTGAAACCTCCTAATGTGCTCTTAGATAACGGAATGACAATAGTAAAACTTGCCGATTTTGGATCCTCCAGGATAATTGATGTTCCTCTTATAGATTCCTATACCAAGGTTAGTATGTTAACAACACCATTACCCATCTTTCAATTAAAAAATTCTTCTTACCAATTACGTTGAATATTTTCCGTTCAAACGTTTTTACATGAAACTCTGATTTTCGGGAGAAACAAGAAGATGGTTCAGATTGAACAATTCGTTTCTAAAAACATTAGTAACATTACATCAAACCTTATGATTTTTTTTTTTCAGTTACATAAGTAAAACTAGTTTTGAAGAAACTAAAATATTATTTGAAAAAGATTCAGATATTATAACATTTGCATCTTCTTGTGCAATAGGCGGGAACACGTCAATACAGAGCACCTGAACTCCTGATTGCCGCCCCGTATTCTAATACAGTTGACATATGGGCTGTGGGTTGTATTTTTGCTGAGATGGTGAAAAGAAAGCCTTTATTTAGTGTGCTTACTGATAAAGATGTAGTGAAGGAGATAATCAGGTTATAAATTTATTCGTGTGAAACTCTGGCACGTCTCTAGAAAACGATTATTGCTGAGATATATATATATATATATATATATATATATATATATATATATATATATATATATATATATATATTTTTTTTTTTTAATTTTTTTTTCTGTTTTGCAGCATATTTGGTTTGCCGGATGAAAGTGAATGGGAGGGAGTGGAATCATATATGTTCAATTTCTTTGGAGATGACCCGGTAATTAATTATTTTCTTAAAATAATTTTATTCCGTTTCCCCCGCTACTACTCTATAAGCTTACCTTTTGCAAACAGTTCCCCGCGGAAGCAACCAAGGACCTTGCATCTGTTGTCCCGGGCCTTGAACCAGAAGGACTCGATCTTCTCTCAGTAAGTTTTATCCGTTCAAAATTGCAATATTACGAAGCGTTATTAGTCGAATATTTTTTGATTGAAGTGTTCAATTTATTTGCAGAGAATGCTGTGCATATATCCGCATAAGAGAATTACTGCAGATGAAGCACTTCAGCATCCTTACTTGAGAGGTGCGAGAGTCGTTGTAGCAGAGCAGCAGATTGAAACGGAGAGGGAAGAGCTCGGAGTCGTTGTAGCAGAGCAACAGATTGAAACGAAGAGGGAAGAGCTCGGAGCCGTTGCAACAGAGCAGCAGATTGAAACGAGGAGGGAAGAGCTCGGAGCCGTTGCAACAGAGCAGCAGATTGAAACGAGGAGGGAAGAGCTCGGAGCCGTTGCAACAGAGCAGCAGATTGAAACGAGGAGGGAAGAGCTCGGAGCCGTTGCAACAGAGCAGCAGATTGAAACGAAGAGGGAAGAGCTCGGAACCGTTTCGACCAGAAGGAACTACGATTGCTGCTGCGCTTCGATGTTAGTTTGGTGGAGGGGGGATCAAGATTGAGGTTTCTAATTCCTCTATATAGTAAAACTGTGAATATAGATTTCTGAAAAGAGAAAAAAGAAATATAAAATGGAAACGAACATCTTCTTGTATGTACGATCTTTCAGTCAGACGTACATTACTGTGTTTACTTCTTCTTATGCGTATCGGTTGTTTTGACCAAATACCACAAAGTGAGTGGTGGTTGTGACAAGTCGATGTTAAGTGGGCTTCTCTTAACATTTTCCTCGTAGAAAATGCACGAATTTCTCGATTTTTGAATTGCATCTTTGTTACTGATATTATTCTAATGAGCTAAGAGCTTTAGATGCTTTATATTCCATTTGCTCAAGTTATGTTTATATATGTGTGTGTCTGTCTGTGTGTGTGTGTGTGTATATATATATATATATATATTTGTATATCTAGCCCTGGTATATGAAACTCATTTGATTGCTAGCAGCAGTGAAGCCCCCATCTATAACCAGATTATGGCCCGTAATAAACCCCGATTCATCGCTCGCCAAAAACAGCACCCCTTGAGCAACATCCTCCACAGTGGGGCCCCTCCCCTTAAGAAGACTCCCTGTCTCACTGACCATCTTGCTAACATCTTCCGTTTTCAGATCCGGATTGCCAAGGAATCTTTTGTAGGCCCCCACTAGCATCTCCGATGCCACCCCGTGCGGTGACACACAGTTCACTCGTATCCCGTGCTCCCCTAGCTCACAGGCGGTCGTTCTAGCGAGTCCCAGGATAGCCTCCTTGGACATGGTGTATGCGTGCGAGGCCAGCCCTCCCATAATGGCCGCTGAGCTGGACGAGCATATGATGGACCCTGCAGTTTTCTTGTCTATCATGGCGCGTGCGGCGTGTTTTATCCCGTGCACAACCCCGTGGAGGTTCACGGCGAGGAGCGACGTGAGCCGTCCGATCTCGAGGTTGGTGATGCTGCCGTCGGGGCCCGCCACCCCGGCGTTGTTGAACATGATGTCGAGGCGGCCCTTCCAGTCGAGCGCCAGCTGGATCGCTCGTTCCACGTCGCCCTCGATAGATACGTCGCAGTGCGTGTATCGGCCGTTGATGATGTCGGCGAGCCTCGAGCCGGGCTCGTCGAGGATGTCGGCGATTACGACGTGGGCCCCGTTTTGGGCGAAGGCTTTGGCCGTGGCTGCTCCGATCCCCCTTGCTCCGCCCGTTATCACCGCAACTTTTCCTAATAATCTTTTTTTTTTTGTAAGAGGAAAAAGAAATTAACATATCAGAAAAAGAAGTAGATAGAAAGTAAGTAGTAGTAGTAGTAATTAATGTATTGTACCTTTTTGAGGGCAGATAGCTATCTGAATCCATTTGGTTTTTGAAGATTGTTTTTGCTGCAATTCTTGATTTCTTTCACTATATATTTATATTTTTTTGTGTGTGTAATAATTAATAATAGTAATTCTTGTATGGAAGTAAGTGGCTTGATTGTTAATGGTAATTGCATGACACAACTAATCTCTAACTGCAAGATAATAAAATTATATTATTTGCAATGTTTTACAGTCACAGGATAGCCATTTCTGTTTAGGGGTTCCATTGTGAAAATAGTTGTACACTTTAATTTCTTGGTGCACCCAATAATATATATATCATACATAATATATATATATATATATATACACGCAAATATATATATTTGTATATATGTATATCAAGAATCACTGCAGCACCTAATTTATGAGAAACTTTTGGAAGAAATTAAATCCTTTATAATTCGAACCTGACAGAGACAATACAATCACCAATCCATGCTGAAGTTTTTTTGATGTAAAATAAAAAAAATATAAAAAACAAAAAACAAAAAACAAAAAAACTAACCTGTCTAATAAAATAATGAATCAAAAATAATATTATCCTTAAATGAATGAATTAGGCGGAGTAGGCTAATGGCATCTCGGGTTCCCTAGAGGAGGTGTTCCTAGTGGTTTGGCGCCTGGATATCTGGTGGTCGGCGGCGATGGGGGGGCCGCCCCCACGGCCGAAGCACCCCTTGACGCACGTGTAGAAATACGTGAAGAACCAAAATATCCACGGCGAACCGATGAGTACGAGGGCTACAATAGGGTACCACGGCTGCGAAAGCTTCGGGACGAAGACGTAGAAAACGAGGAATACGCCGCCTGTGACGAGGCATAGGCAGAATATGGAAAAGACTAAAGGAACCCTAATATCTGATACCTTTTCAGCCTCCATTAATGATTAATCAATACTTTTCACATCATCATCATCATCATGTATATATATATATGTGTGTATATATATATATATCTCTTTGCCAAATATTCCTTAGAAACCTGTCCTCGGCCGGCCACCTGGCTCTCTCCCTCTCTCTCTATATCAATCGATTTTTTTTTAATTTTGATTTCTCTCTCTATATACGTATACGTGCATGGGATATGTACGTATGTCCTTTTGGAGGTGATTAAATCTGCATGCAGATGCAGGTATGTTTGCAATTATGAAGAATGGTGTATTGTTTTGTTTTGATTTTCTCTCTCTTTCTTTTTCTCTTTCTCTCTCTTGTGTTTGTTTGTTTCCCTGTGGAAGGAGGTTGCCAGTTTCAGACAGGGAGGATTGACGACGAATAGAAGATGGGCATGCAGATTCGAGAATGGAAGGCCTCCAAAAAAAGATGGATGGTTGGTTTTTTTTTTTTTTTTTAAAAAAAATTAATTTATTTATTATATATATACCAACATCATGAATTATTGGTATAAATTAGAAAAACAAAGGGTTTTTTTTTTTTTTTTATAATTATGTTTTGTTTACATTATTGAATTACTTTTAATTAGTGCATTGTATTTACTTGGATCATTAATTAAATAATGGAAATAAAAAAGAATATCTAAATATTATGAAATAATAATATTGAATAGAAAAAGGGAACAAAGAAAGAGTGAAAGAAGAAATTGGAAAGAGTCTTTTAGATGTTATACTGACTGATATATATATATATATATATATATATATATATATATATATATATATATATATATATATATATATATATATATATATATATATATATATATATATATATATATATATATCTATTTATTTCTCGCTGTAGTATATATATATATATATATATATATATATATACATATTACTCTCTCACTATATAGAGTGTGTGTGTGTCATGTATACATACATATATATATACGAAGATTTCTCTATATATATATATATATATATGTGATATCTCTCTTCAAAATATATATATATATATATATATATATATATATATATATATATATATATATATATATATATATATATATATATATATATATATATAAGGGAAATTAGATGTTACAATTGGTTATTTACGCTGGATGAATTTGAACCGTCAATATATACTTAATCATACTATACGCATACCCTAGCTTGTGTATCTGTGCCTAGTGGATAATCATTCAAATATACGATACGAATTCACTTGATATAAATAAATAGATGTGGCATCTAGCTTCCCGAACTATAATGGTCCGTATATTACCGCATTTCTACAATTAATCATATAATATATAGATATGTAAATTAAGTTTACAGAAATGGTGAACTTTATCGAATGTAGCATAGAAAAAAAAAAAAAAAAATCTTATTAGTTTTATTTTCACTAATTCTATGTCAACTAGTTAAAATAATAAATATTTATTCCAAAAAATAGTAAAATTATAAAGGTAAAATTGAGAAAATAATAGTATGAGATAAGAGATTTTTTTCTAAAAAATTAGAGTTAATTTAAAACTGGAGTACTATTGACTATTGTTTAATCAGATCAAAAGTCAAAATCGAAAATTAAAAAAAAAAAAAAAAAAAAAATAGATGCGTCTGTACTCGATATACTATAATACTACGTCGTTTAGTTGAGGAAAACGAACTACACACACAAAAAAACGTTGTCTTTGTACATAAATCTGAAATTCAAAATCAAGATGGTTTTCTTCGCAAATTGTGGGGAAAAATTCCTGGTAGTAATTTTGGTTGTCTTTTTACTCTGTTCTACTGAAATTCAGGCGAAGTCTCGAGTCCCAATCACGGTAAGTAGTAATTTTCCCTTTTTTTTTTTCCAAAAAAAAAAAAAAGATGTTAGCTTTTGTGAATTTACAAAAGAATTGATGAAAATCCCCTTTCAACAGGATACGGAGATTCGAGAGAAGAAAAACGAGTGCTATTCAGACATACAGAGGTACTCACTTTCGCAATTATCCTAGATTTTATTTCTAGGGTTTCGTCGTTGCTGTTATAGTTTTGATCATCACCACAATTGGGGTTTTTTTGATTTTTGCGTATTATCTCAATTTTGAATTAACTGGGAATTGTTGCAATTGTTGTTTAAAGTGGAATGTGGGGTGAACAATGCCAATCTTCAAAAGTAGCTACGGAGAATTGCGCTTTGCGATGCCTGTCCCCGATTTGTTACGAGCTCATCTACGAAAGCGATCCGGTGAGAAAATTTAACCCGTTTATAATATTAATTTGGTTTATCGTATGTTTTGAAGTATCAATGAGTTTTGTGGATTCTTGAAATTTTATAGTTGGAAGAAGGGGAAAAGGATTTCACTAGGAGTTCAGAGTACAAGTACTGCATGCACAAGTAAGTTGTTTGTTTCGTATTCTAGTACTCGATCCTCGTGGAAATATGCTAACGTATGATGTCCTTGTCTATGTAATTTATGCTGGAATTTTGTCTCTTGGTACGAAACTTCTGCTAATTGTACTTAGTAAGTTGTATTGGTTTGCTATTTGATGATATGCTAACTTTTATCGGTGTTTGTAGTTGTCCGTATATTAGGTTTTATAGTACTTAAAGCTCGTTGGTTGTCTTAAACGATTCTGTTTTTTTTTTATGCAAAGTATGATATGCCTATTAGCAATAATAGATTATGGTACTAATGAGTTTTCACGAAATTCTCTGGCTAATCAAATTACGGCCCAACCCCAAAAGTAAGGCCAAATTACGAAAACTCCCCTCTTGTTTGGGTAATTACAACCACCCCCTCAACTATGTATTGTCTTACACGTCCACCCTTACGGTGTCAAATTTACCTACTAAGTGAGGAGTTTTTCGTAAGAAAACACATAGTTAAGGGGGGTGGTTGTAACTACCCAAACATAAAGGTTTTTTCGTAATTTGATCTTACCTCAAGGGGGTGGCCGTAATTTGCCCTAAAAGGTATCACAACTTTAGAAGTTCCATCGAGCATTTGATAGTATAAACCAATATTCTTTCACTTGTTCTATGTTTTTTATCTCGTTACAGGCAAAGCTAAGCAATCTTCCATTTAGCAATTCTTGTACATGCTTTTTTTTTCGAACGAGCATTCATTGAGCAATTGTCATATCTCTGCGTTTGTATATATTTCGAGTATAAAATAATTGAATATTCGTTTGTTGAATTTGGATGGGCAGGGTATCTCTTGGAGAAAACTTAGACGGTATTAGAGGTACCTTTGACATGTAGCCGAATTTCCACTTCACTAAATCCAAAAATACGACACGGGTGCAGAAGAAAGCAGAAACAATTGTGTTATTACTACCTAGGATTCGTCCTCGTTTGACGAATGTAGAGTTAAATCTTGGAAGTGTGTGATGAACAAATGCTCTACTATTTGTTCCGTGTTTCATATGTTTCATGTTTTCTGTATTATATACGATGCAAAATCGACCGGTGTGCGGAATATACCACAATATTCCATTCCATTTTCTGGTTTAGCAAACTATGGTTACTCCATTTTTTTTTATGATAAAAAAAGAAAAACACGGTTACAATGCCAATTATTTTTCAAAACCAACAAGGTGGGACCGATGAGTAGTAGCAGAGTCAGTCAGCATAAGACTAAGGGGGCCATGGCCCCCCAACATTTCTCTAATTTCCATTATTTTATATAGAAATATAATATAATCCGTGTATGCATCAACGGCTCCTCCTATTTTTTTTTTTAATGCATTTGCTCCCACGAACTTAAAATTCTGGCTCTGTTAGTGCCAATGAAGATGTCCTTAATTTTTTTTTTTTTTTCAATTCAAGCCCTTTTGATAAAACATAACTTACCACTATAATACTATTTTGTAATTATAATAACAAAAATAATTATTAAAAAAAAAGTAAAAGGGAAAGATAGGGTTGATTTCTTCTTAGAAGTTGAGCAACAACTAAAATAAGAAGATCATCAATTTTCAGTTGTGGGCTTTTGGGTAATTAAACGACGTCGTTTATTTAGCAAAAAAAGATAAAAAAAAAATAAAGAAGAAACAAGGAGCTCGTAAAAACCCTATTTTGATTTGATTGGGGCTGAAACATACAGAGAGAATGTCTTCGAATTCGGCATCCTCCTCCGATCTTCTCACCCAGGTATCTGCAATTCCTTTTCCTCTCTCTCTGTATTTATTTTTGCCCTAATTTTATTTTCTCTCTCCCCAGTTAGTGTGTGTGTGTGTTTGATGAAATTATTAACCGGTTATAATCGTGGAGGCGATAGGTGAGAAGCCATGAAGTTGCTATTGCAGAGCTCAATAATATTTCTTCTTCTCGGGTAGGGTTTCTCTCTCTCTCTCTCTCTCTCTCTCTCTCTCTCTCTCTCTCTCTCTCTCTCTCTCTCTCTCTCTCTCTCTCCATTTTAATCGATTCTTGTTAAAAAAAAAAAAAACTAATCTTTATAAAAGTTATTTGTATTGTTTTATGAAATTGAGTGGTAAGTAAAATCAACCATGAGGGAAAGTATAGTTCATGATTTTGAACTTGTAACTTGTTAAACAATCTACATGATACGAGCAATTTCCCTGCCTTGTTGTTCTTTAAAGTACGATACCGGTATTCGACCTCGTTTTTTTTCCAGTAATCGACGAGGATCCAAAGCATTTTGCGCCCTTAGATTAGTTATCGACACTCCTGCCCTTCAATTCCTTAGTATTATTCGATTCGAGTATGAAAGAGGTCCTGCTGCATTGAGAAAAAATCTAGAGATTATTAGATGAAAATTGTATTTTTCAGATTATACTGTGTGTGTGTGTGTGTTTGTGCCTCTTTATATGATAAGTTTTGAGTGTTAAATAGTTATACATGTGCTGTTGTACACAACCGATAAGAGGGAGGTCTCTACGAAAGTGAAACTCAAACACTCGAACTTTTTATTTTTTTTCGAATTTCTTGGAAGATGATTGTAATATAACCGGTCTGTGATATTTTCGTATCATAGTTTAATTTAAGATGTGATGCCGTTTAATAATGCAGGCTGTCTACCAGAGAAAAGGGAACATATTTTTTCAAACAACCATTCAGAAAGCGACCGTATTTGAACAGAGTAAGTGTCCTATTAAGCGTATTATTGTTATGTTTTCTTTGAATATATTATGAATACGTTTTGTTAATTATCGGGCAGAGCAATTGGATACCGCAAAAGCTAGGCTGCAAAAGCTGAGTTCATCATGATGTCATCGAATCCGTTCCCCGATTGCCTCAATTTTCCGGTTGTAATGTTCGGATGAAGAGGGAGGTGTCGTTGTATGCTATGAACATGCTTAAAACAAATTAACTGGTTATGTTTTTTTTGTTTTAAGACCTGCATTTGTTATTCAAGGGTTAATATTGTCATTGTTATAATTTGATTGTGAATATGATCTTGAGGGCATTAATTAAAAGCTAAAGGAATTGCAAGAAAATATGAACATTTTTCTTGAGTAAATTGCAAGAAAATTATACATAACACCATCAACGAATTCGATTAATAACGTAAACATCGAACGTTTGCTCTTCTTTTGGATTGAAAACCATTGAATTGACACATATAAGTAGTAAAAGAAAATCGAAGTCTTTTTCAAAAACAATTACAAAGACTATTAAATATAGGGTAAATTCCAAAACCCCCCTCTTGTTTGGATAATTACATCTACTCCCTCAACTATGATTTTTTCTTACACCTCCACCCTTATGGTGCCAAATTCAACATAATCATCTAGATTACGTGGAATGTGCTCTAGTTTGTACTCGT
Source organism: Erythranthe guttata (assembly GCF_000504015.1). The sequence goes on along the minus strand of NW_012194255.1, from coordinate 36,012 downwards.
TTTGTGTAAAACTACAGTTTTCGATGCACCACAAATTGATATATACAAGCTAAAAATCACATATTATGATCATCTTGCTTCATAATATAGAGTTTGAATGGGGTAAAACGGGTAGAAAAGTGATAATATTCCATATAATCTCGAAGATTCCACTAAATTTGAGGAGTTGAGGGGGTGGTTGTAATTATCCAAACAAGAGGGGTGTTTTTGTAATTTGATCATACCTCAGGGGGGTGTTTGTAATTTACCCTTAAATATATAAGGGGAAATTGTGCTTCGCCCCCAAAAAAATGCCCTTTTTGCATTTCCCCCCTCAAAATACGAATACTAGATTCTCCTCGTTTGAAATATACAACTCGGTGCATTTTCGCTCAAGTTTGTATTGGGTAAAGTGCACGAAGTTGTATATTTCGAAGGGGGACAGTCTAGTTTTTGTATTTTGATGGGGGGAGGAAGTGCAAAAAATGCATTTTTGAGGGGGCGGAGAGCAATTTGCCCAATATGTAATTATAATTTAAAAAACAATGTATTAAAAGAGAAATATAATTTGAAAAAAAACACTTGATATTTGGATTTTCAAATTCTGCATCAACCGAAACTTAACATAAATTAATCTCTAAAATTTGTGATATCCTAAAACATGGGGACCGAGTAGAAGAAGTGGATTCGAATTAGAAAATAAAAAAGATATTAATTTTGTATACATTAAAAGATTGGGACCGAGTGTATAATTTAATGTAATATAATGTAATCGTTGGATTCGATTTAGTATGAAGTGGATTCTAATTAGGAAATAAAAATAGAATCCAACATAAAATAATTCCTTAAATAATGATTTGGTGTCCGCTTCTAACAAGGAAATAAAATATTTCCTTGTACAATTACAATACCCTTTCACCTTCGAACAACAATACTTACATGCTTATATATATTCCAAGTCACCTTTACAATCTCATCACAAACTCTGAAAATAAATCACTTTCGATCATACATAATTAATAATTCTCCCGAGTGCGCAAAGATGAAGTTGTTTGGAGTCGAAATCTCTGATGCTGTTCCTAATCCCACACCACCGGAATCTTCCACTGCCGCCGCCGTCGAGGTTGCTTCTGCAGCAGCTGCACCGCCGCCTGATAACACAAGCGAAGTTTCCAGAACTTTGCCGTTCAAGAAAAGGGCCTTCCACAACTTTAACATTAACCCTCTTTCCGGCGAAGTTTCCAGTACTTTGCCGCTCAAGAAAAGGGCCTTCCTCTACATTAACATTAACAACGGCGGCGATGAAATCATATCAGGAAATACGACCGGAACCCCTACTTCCGGCGAGTGGTTTATCAATCCCTTCTTTTTCCGACGACTTTTACCGGAAAACCAAGGCCAAGAAAAGTATTTCCGACCAAATTCAGAATATTTCGGACAATAATATCTACTGTCCGGTGCCGTTGAGGTGTGTTCTTCCGACATTGAATACAATCTTCCGCCCTGAGCATCTTGGGTTTTCAAGAAACCGGCCCTGTAATAAAGAATATTCCGGTGAGTTTTCTGCAACTAATCTTCATGATATTTCAACAACTAGTACTACTCCTACTACCGGCGGCCGAGGAAAGAAGAACAAGCTAGCGAAAAAACCCGATATCGAAAAGAAAAAGGCGAAATCATCGAACGACAAAAAGAAGAAGGCGAAACTATCACCGAATCACGACGAAGGCGATAATGTTATTATTCCATTGGAGGAAATTCCAGGGCTGCTTCAAAAAATCGAGTCACACGACGGAAGTAAACCGGTTTTCTTGTACAAGAAGAAACTCGAAGTATCCGATGTGCGGGACCGCCTAAACAGGTTATTTATCTCCGGTTGTAAAGCGAACCTGATGGGGTTCCTGACCGAGGAAGAGAGGACAGCTGTCGATGCCGATGACAGAAAAGGGCTCGAGTTTGTGGGGATTGATAAAAACGGCAAATTCTATAACCTGCATTTGGTGAGGTGGAGCAGCGTGAAAATCACGGTTATCAACAAAGAATGGATGAAGATAATTAGGGCGAACGATGCGCATGAAGGTGACTCGGTCGAGCTCTGGGGATACCGGAGAAACAACAACAACGAGTTCTGTTTGGTACTCAACTTTCGAAAATCGGAAAATCGTAACAATGGAGATGGATCGAGCACTAGCGGCAGCGGCAGCGGTACTACTAGTGTCGGAGGCATGACGTCATCATCACCGTCGCCGTAGAGACGTCGATTGATTTCATCTTATATATGTTTGTTTGTTTGTGTTTAAGGATGTCAAGTATTTAGAGTCTATTAATCTATGTATTATTTGGACGAAATTGCCCTTGTACTAATCATTACAAAATGAATATGATTGGTGTTTTTGTCTTCTTAATATTTTTTTTTTTAATTCACATGCAATTTAGACATTTTAATGATTTGTTTGATGGGGTAAACATATGGAAGCAACTTCAACAACCCGCCCTGTAAGCTAATGGGTCGGGTACGGGTTTTCATTTTTGTACCCGTAATGATTACGGGTTTTGAATGTATGCACCGTACCCACTACCCACTCTGTTTATATATTTTTTCTATATTTTATTAACTTTATATACTACTAGTAATTATCCCCGTGCGTTGCACGGGGTAGCATTCACAAACGAATGAAAATAGTTATTTAAATTATAGTGATAGCTTAAAAACCTAAAAATTATTATAAATTTTGTTTTTCGCGAATAAACGAATATGAAGCACAATATATATACACTCTTTTTTGTCTAGCAGAAGGTTAGAGCAAAAATTGTTAGCCTAAAAAATGATTAAGAATGCAAGAAGACATCTTGAAAATTATTTTTAATTTCTCATACATTACCGGTGCTTAAGAATACTTAAATATAAGTATGTAAAAAAAATCTAGCCCCCTAATAATAATTATTTCCGGTATAGAATCATCTTGAAATATTCTACTGCACTACATAAAAAAGAAGCTTTAACAATTTTCACATATTCTACTTGCAAAACTGTTTGAAGACAATTGTTTATCTGTACTTATCGAACCCTGCTGAATATTTCACTTTTTTAACGAATCAGAGCTTTGCACTTAGTTTGTTTCGAAGTTTATATTTATTTATGCCACAAAGATTAAATTTAATTGTTATAATAATTTATCTATTCGAAAAAATGTTATAATAATTTAAAAAATAGTTACAAAATCGTAAAAACATTGTTACAACTTTGTATGGATAAAATGAGAATTGATACGATTTTATGGACACGCTGCGTTTGTAATATTTTAGGTACATAATATAGGAGGCCATGGATTCGTGTAAGAGTCGTTAAAAATATATATTTATAATATAAAAACTGTAATTTCCCAGAAAAAATAAAACTAATTGTTATTCTGTTGTATTGTGCTATACAAATAATCCACATCAAATATAATTGCATGTGCACAAATATCTAATAAACAAATTTGAAAATAATTATGTTGGGTAATCTAAACAAAATAATTAAAAATTAATGAGCAGTAAAATTAAGACTATTTAGCGAGAACATCCATGAACCACTATTCAAAATTATAATCATAAAACCCAAAATCAAACACATAAGATTAACATAAAAACATTGGTTAACTTAACATGCAATTCAGTTTCTGTAAAGACCAAGGGGTCCTTACCCATTTGAAGAAAATCAATGATAAGAGAAGGAGAAATCGAAGGATTCATGGAGGTCTTCGAGTTTTGGCCATGGATGATCTTGGGATGCTTTGGGCTGAGTTTGTAAGCTATAGGAGGGCTGTTTTCTTGGAGTTTATTGATGAGAGAAACCTTTTATGAGTATATGCTGAATTATTGAGGGGAAAGAAGAAGGAGAAGGGCTTGCTTCTTTGTGAAGAACAAGAGAAGCCTTTGGGATTATTTGAAGGAGGGGGTTGTCGTGGGTTAGAGAGGACAGAGGGGAGAGGAATTTTGGCTGATGTTTTGGTGTGTGGAAATGAAGAGGAGAGGGTGGTATTTATAAAGTCTTGGATGCTTGCTATCTTAATGACTAAGTATGAAGAGGAGTCTTTTTGCAATTAGGAGAAACTTGAAATAATCTAGAGGGACTTCTAGGCAATTTCATTTAAGTTATTTTAAAAATAATGCTAAATAAAAAGCCAAGTGGAAATACACATGGAATAAGTGTATGCATGCAACACATACAATCCTAGCCAATTTAAAGACGGTAAATTACTATCAATTAAGCATATAAACTTTCTAGTGTGAGAAAATAAATTCTTATGTTACTAAAACTAAATCCACGTAGATCATATAATTTCACGTGCTCAATTACATTAAACACATGAAATACATTTTAGTTGCGCAAATAGAGGATAAAATCCAAAATATTCATGTAGACATATAATGCACATTAGTTCACATAAATTCACATAAATAGCAAATATACCAAATTGAAAAGCAATTAATTAAATTCGCACATACAACACATATTCATGCAAAGGAGAGGAGAGGGAAAGTACGGAAACCGGGTATCGGAAACGCGGGGTGTTACAAACAATGCTTAGCTCTAAGCTGATTCCATAAGGAAAGTAAGAATGCTTAGCTAAAAGCTAATGTCAAAAGGAAAGTAAGAATCCTTAGCACAAGAAAAATCGATAAGGAGAGGAATAATGCTTAGCTCGAAGCTAATGCCAAAAGGAAAGTAAGAATGCTTAGCACAACCTAATTCCATAAGGAGAGGAATAATGCTTAGATCAAAGCTAATGCCAAAACGATATATATAATGCTTAGCTCGAAGCTAATGCCAATAGGAAATTAAGAATGCTTAAATCATAACTAATGCCAAAAGGAAATAAGAATGCTTATCACAAGCTAATTTCATAAGGAGAGGAAGAGTGCTTAGCTCGAAGTTAATGCCAAAAGGAAAGTAAGAATGCTTAGCACAAGCTAATTCCATAAGAAGATGAACAATGCTTAGCTCAAAGCTAATGTCAAAAGGAAAGTAATAAAGCTTAGCTCGAAACTTACGCCAAAAGGAAAGCAAGAATGCTTGGCAAAAGCTAATTCCATAAGAAGAGGAAAAATGCTTAGCTCGAAGCTAATGCCAAAAGGAAAATAAAAATGCATAGCATAAGCTAATTCCACAAGGAGAGGAACAATGCTTAGCTCAAAGCTAATGCCAATAGGAAAGTAATAATGCTTAGCTCGATGCTAATGGAAAAAGGAAAGTAAGAAAGCTTAGCTCGAAGCTAATGTCAAACGGAAAGTAAGAATTCTTAGCACAATCTAATTCCATAAGAAAATAAAATAAAAATCAAAATTAAAATAAAATTTAAAAAAAAAATAAAATAAAATCAAATAAAAATTAAAACTAGAATTTAAAATAAAATTAAAATAAAAATTAGAATAAAAAATAAAAAATTTAAATAAAAATATAAGTAAAATTATAAAATAAATAAATATATAAATATATAATAAAGAAAAGCTTATTCCACAAGAAAAGGCATAATGCTTAGTTCGAAGCTAATGACAAAAGGAAAGTAAGAATGCTTAGCACAAGCTAATTCCATAAGAAGATGAACAACGCTTAGCTCAAAGCTAATTCCAAAAGGAAAGTAATAATGCTTAGCTCGTAACTAATGGCAAAAGGAAAGTAAGAATGCTTAGCCCGAAGCTAATGCCAACCGGAAAGTAAGAATGCTTAGAACAATCTAATTCCATAAAAAAATAAATTAAAATAAAAACTAAAATTAAAATTGAAATAAAAATTAAAAAAGATTAAAATAAATAAATAAATATATAAAATAAATAAATATATAAATAAATAATAAAAAAATGTTAATTCCATTAGAAATGGTATGATGCTTAGCTCGAAGCTCATGCCAAAACGAAAGTAAGAATGCTTAGCACAAGCTAATTCCATAAGGAGAGGAACAATACTTAGCTCGAAGCTAATGCCAAAAGGAAAGTGAGAATGCGTAGGTTGAAGCTAATGAATGCCAAATGGAAAGTAAGAATACATAGCTCGAAGCTAGAGCCAAAAGAAAAGTAAGAAACCTTAGCACAAGCAAATTCCAATAGGAAAGTAATAATGCTTAGCTCGATGCTGATGGCAAAAGGAAAGTAAGAAAGCTTATCTAAAAGCTAATGTCAAACGGAAAGTTAGAATGCTTAGCACAAGCTAATTCCATAAGGAGAGGAACAATGCTTAGCTCGAAACTAATGCCAAAAGGAAAGTGAGAATGCGTAGCTCGAAACTAATGAATGCCAAATGGAAAGTAAGAATACATAGCTCGAAGCTAGAACCAAAAGAAAAGTAAGAAACCTTAGCACAAGCAAATTGCAAAAGGAGAGGAATAATGCTTAGCTCGAAACTAATACCAAAAGGAAAGTAAGAATGCTTATCTAAAAGCTAATGTCAAACGGAAAGTTAGAATGCTTAGTACAAGCTAATTCCATAAGAAGAGGAATAATGCTTGGAGAGGAACAATGCTTAGCTCTAAGCTAATTCCATAAGGAAAGTAAGAATGCTTAGCTAAAAGCTAATGTCAAAAGGAAAGTAAGAACCCTTAGCACAAGAAAAATCGATAAGGAGAGGAATAATGCTTAGCTCGAAGCTAATGCCAAAAGGAAAGTCAGAATGCTTAGCACAAGCTAATTCCATAAGGAGAGGGATAATGCTTAGCTCAAAGCTAATGCCAAAAGGATAGATATAATGCTTAGCTCGAAGCTAATGCCAATAGGAAATTAAGATTGCTTAAATCAAAGCTAATGCCAAAAGGAAATAAGAATGCTTATCACAAGCTAATTTCATAGAGGAGAGGAAGAGTGCTTAGCTCGAAGTTAATGCCAAAAGGAAAGTAAGAATGCGTAGCACAAGCTAATTCCATAAGAAGATGAACAATGCTTAGCTTAAAGCTAATGTCAAAAGGAAAGTAATAATGCTTAGCTCGCAACTAACGCCAAAACTAAAGTAAGATACTTGGCAAAACCTAATGTCAAAACGAAATAAGAATGCTTATCACAAGCTAATTTCATAAGGAGAGGAAGAGTGCTTAGCTCGAAGTTAATGCAAAAAGGAAAGTAAGAATGCTTAGCACTCTCTAATTCCATAAGAAGATGAACAATGCTTAGCTCAACGCTAATGTCAAAAGGAAAGTAATAATGCTTAGCTCGAAACTAACGCCAAAAGGAATGCAAGAATGCTTGGCAAAAGCTAATTCCATAAGAAGAGGAAGAATGCTCAGCTCGAAGCTAATGCCAAAAGGAAAATAAGAATGCATAGCACAAGCTAATTCCACAAGGAGAGGAACAATACTTAGCTCAAAGCTAATGCCAATAGGAAAGTAATAATGCTTAGCTCGATGCTAATAGCAAAAGGAAAGTAAGAAACCTTAGCTCGTAGCCAATGTCAAACGGAAAGTAAGAATGCTTAGCACAATCTAATTCCATTAGAAAATAAAATCAAAATCAAAATTCAAGTAAAATTCAAAATAAAAATAAAATAAAAATTAAAACTAGAATTTAAAATAAAATTAAAATAAAAATTAGAATAAAAAATAAAAAAAATTAAATAAAAATATAAGAAAAAATATAAAATAAATAAATATATAAATATATAATAAAGAAAAGCTAATTCCACAAGAAAAGGTATAATGCTTAGTTCGAAGCTAATGCCAAAAGGAAAGTGAGAATGCTTAGCACAAGCTAATTCCATAAGAAGATGAACAGTGCTTAGCTCAAAGCTAATGCCAAAAGGAAAGTAATAATGCTTAGCTCGTAACTAATGGCAAAAGGAAAGTAAGAATGCTTAGCCCGAAGCTAATGCCAACCGGAAAGTAAGAATGCTAAGAACAATCTAACTCCATAAAAAAATAAATTAAAATAAAAACTAAAATTAAAATTGAAATAAAAATAAAAAAAGATTAAAATAAATAAATAAATATATAAAATAAATAAATATATAAATAAATAATAAAAAAATGTTATATCCATTAGAAATGGTATAATGCTTAGCTCGAAGCTCATGCCAAAACGAAAGTAAGAATGCTTAGCACAAGCTAATTCCATAAGGAGAGGAACAATGCTTAGATCGAAGCTAATGCCAAAAGGAAAGTGAGAATGCGTAGCTCGAAGCTTGTGAATGCCAAATGGAAAGTAAGAATATATAGCTCGAAGCTAGAGCCAAAAGAAAAGTAAGAAACCTTAGCACAAGCAAATTGCATATGGAGAGGAATAATGCTTAGCTCGAAACTAATACCAAAAGGAAAGTAAGAATGCTTATCTAAAAGCTAATGTCAAACGGAAAGTTAGAATGCTTAGCACAAGCTAATTCCATAAGAAGAGGAATAATGCTTGGAGAGGAACAATGCATAGCTCGAAGCTAATTCCAAAAGGAAAGTAAGAATGCTTAGCTAAAAGCTAATGTCAAAAGGAAAGTAAGAATCCTTAGCACAAGAAAAATCGATAAGAAGAGGAATAATGCTTAGCTCGAAGCTAATGCTAAAAGGAAAGTAGGAATGCTTAGCACAAGCTAATTCCATAAGCAGAGGAATAATGCTTAGCTCAAAGCTAATGTCAAAACGATATATATAATGCTTAGCTCGAAACTAATGCCAATTGGAAATTAAGAATGCTTAAATCAAAGCTAATGCCAAAAGGAAATAAGAATGCTTATCCCAAGCTAATTTCGTAAGGAGAGGAAGAGTGCTTAGCTCGAAGTTAATGCCAAAAGGAAAGTAAGAATGCTTAGCACAAGCTAATTCCATAATCAGATGAACAATGCTTAGCTCAAAGCTAATGTCAAAAGGAAAGTAATAATGCTTAGCTCGAAACTAACGCCAAAAGGAAAGCAAGAATGCTTGGCAAAAGCTAATTCCATAAGAAGAGTAAGAATGCTTAGCTCGAAGCTATTGCCAAAAGGAAAATGAAGAATGCATAGCACAAGCTAATTCCACAAGGAGAGGAACAATGCTTAGTAGCTCAAAGCTAAAGGCAATAGGTAAGTAATAAGCTCGATGCTAATGGCAAATGGAAAGTAAGAAAGCTTAGCTCGAAGCTAATGTCAAACGGAAAGTAAGAA
>NW_012194255.1:0-17642 GCF_000504015.1 Erythranthe guttata | reverse complement strand
TGGAATTAAGAATGCTTAAATCAAAGCTAATGCCAAAAGGAAATAAGAATGCTTATCACAAGCTAATTTTTTAAGTTGAGGAAGAGTGGTTAGCTCGAAGTTAACGCCAAAAGGAAAGTAAGAATGCTTGGCAAAAGCTAATTCCATAAGAAGAGGAAGAATGCTTAGCTCGAACCTAATACCAAACGGAAAATAAGAATGCATAGCACAAGCTAATTCCACAAGGAGGGGAACAATGCTTAGCTCAAAGCTAATGCCATAAGGAGAGGAATAATGCTTAGCTCGATGCTAATGGCAAAAGGAAAGTTAGAAAGCTTAGCTCGAAGCTAATGTCAAACGGAAAGTAAGACTACTTAGCACAAACTAATTCCATAAGAAAATAAAATAAAATTCAAAATTAAAATAAAATAAAAAAAAAAAAAATTAAAACTAGAATTTAAAATAAAATGAAAATAAAAATTAGAATAAAAAATAAAAAAATTTAAATAAAAATATAAGAAAAAGTATAAAATAAATAAATATATAAATATATAATAAAGAAAAGCTAATTCCAGAAGAAAAGGTATAATGCTTAGCTCGAAGCTAATGCCAAAAGAAAAGTCAGAATGTTTAGCACAAGCTAATTCCATAAGAAGATGAACAACGCTTAGCTCAAAGCTAAGGCCAAAAGGAAAGTAATAATGCTTAGCTCGTAACTAATAGCAAAAGAAAAGTAAGAATGCTTTGCCCGAAGCTAATGCGAAACGGAAAGTAAGAATGCTTAGCTCGTAACTAATAGCAAAAGGAAAGTAAGAATGCTTTGCCCGAAACTAATGCGAAACGGAAAGTAAGAATGCTTAGAACAATCTAATTCTATAAAAAAAATTAAAATAAAAACTAAGATTAAAATTGAAATAAAAATTAAAAAAGAGTAAAATAAATAAATAAATATATAAAATAAATAAATATATAAATAAATAATAAAAAAAAAAGTTAATTCCATTAGAAATGGTATAATGCTTAGATCGAAGCTCATGCCAAAACGAAAGTAAGAATGCTTAGCACAAGCTAATTCCATAAGAAGAGGAACAATGCTTAGCTCGAAGCTAATGCCAAAAGGAAAGTGAGAATGCGTAGGTCGAAGCTAATGAATACCAAATGGAAAGTAAGAATACATAGCTCGAAGCTAGAGCCAAAAGAAATGTAAGAAACCTTAGCACGAGCAAATTGCATAAGGAGAGAAATAATGCTTAGCTCGAAGCTAATGCCAAAAGGAAAGTAAGAATGCTTAGCACCAGCTAATTCCATAAGGAGAGGAATAATGCTTAGCTCAAAGCTAATGCCAAAACGATAGATATAATGCTTAGCTCGAAGCTAATGCCAATAGGAAATTAAGAATGCTTAGCACAATCTAAGTCCATAAGAAAATAAAATAAAAATCAAAATTAAAATAAAATTAAAAATAAAAAAAATACAAATTAAATAAAAATTAAAACTAGAATTTAAAATAAAATGAAAATAAAAATTAGAATAAAAAATAAAAAAATTTAAATAAAAATATAAGAAAAAGTATAAAATAAATAAATATATAAATATATAATAAAGAAAAGCTAATTCGAGAAGAAAAGGTATAATGCTTAGCTCGAAGCTAATGCCAAAAGAAAAGTCAGAATGCTTAGCACAAGCTAATTCCATAAGAAGATGAACAACGCTTAGCTCAAAGCTAAGGCCAAAAGGAAAGTAATAATGCTTAGCTCGTAACTAATAGCAAAAGGAAAGTAAGAATGCTTTGCCCGGAGCTAATGCGAAACGGAAAGTAAGAATGCTTAGCTCGTAACTAATAGCAAAAGGAAAGTAAGAATGCTTTACCCGAAGCTAATGCGAAACGGAAAGTAAGAATGCTTAGAACAATCTAATTCTATAAAAAAAAATTAAAATAAAAACTAAGATTAAAATTGAAATAAAAATTAAAAAAGAGTAAAATAAATAAATAAATATATAAAATAAATAAATATATAAATAAATAATAAAAAAAAAAAGTTAATGATTTCAAATTACTAAAAGTAAACAAACTACTATATGTCTTAAAACTAAAAACACATGTACTTACAAAAAAATTCTACTACGTAATCAAATAATTTTTTTTTCTACAAATAGATGGAACTAAAGAACATTGTTCCGATATTTGATCAAATAAGAAAAAAATTAACAGAACCAAGTGAAATACATTTTTAAATGATGTAGAATATCAAAAATTAATATGAGCAGTATGATGATTTTCAATCCAAAAAAAAAAAAAAAAGCTGCTATATAAGTTCACAATCGCAGTTACATTGGAAGTTGCAAAACCAAAAAACGAAACGGAATGTTAATAAAATGCAGCAAGAACGTACATAATAGCGAAAACAAAAATGAGGACGATTTTCACCAAAAGATGTTAATAAAATTTGCAATAATGGATACATCTGTCAAGAAACAAAACCTTTTACTTTTTTTTTTACAGTAAATATATTCTTTCATAAATAGCACTAAAGTTTTGCCTATATAACATAAATGAAAGTGTATAAATATTTTCACCACTCGTTTAATATTTTCACCAATTTTATGTCTAAATATTTCCTAAATTTGCCCAAAAATGGTAAAATAATCCCTTTAAATTAAAAAAATTTAAAGATTTTTTATTATTTAATGTGTATAGTATTCAAAAAAAAAAAATTTGGGGGCGCAGCCCCTGAACCCCCGTAAACTATTAGCCAATCATTATATTTTTTACTATATTTAATTTCGAACACCCTTGGCAAAAATCCTGGATTCGCCACTGGTGGCCGTAATTTGCAATTTTTTTGTATTGTAATATGCATGTCGTGCTGAAATAATATTAATAAGATGTTATTTTCAGAGAAATGTCGTTTCATTGTAGAGAATAATTTATTCAAAATTTTGTGAGCTTAATTACGGTTTTAAATATGTCAATTTGCATGGTATGCGTTGATAGCAAATTGGTGATCAGTTACATTCGAAACACGTTTATGTGAATGCAGTTAATTAATCGTCATAAGTTCCATCGAGCATTTGATAGCATAAACCAATCTTCTTTCACTTGTTCTATGTTTTTATCTCGTTACCGGCAAAGCTATGCAATCTTCCATTTAGCGATTCTCGTATATGTTTTTTTTTATTTTTTTTTCCTTTTTTTATATTTCGAACGAGCATTCATTGAGCAATTGTCATATCTCTGCGTTTGTATATATTTCGAGTATAAAATAATTGAATATTCGTTTGGTTGAATTTGGATGGGCAGGGTATCTCTTGGAGAAAACTTAGATGGTATTAGAGGTACCTTTGACATGTAGCCGAAATACCACTTTTCACCTGAATCAAGAAATACGACACGGGTGCAGAAAAAAAGCAGAAGCAATTGTGTTATTACTACCTAGGATTCGGCCTCGTTTGTAGAGTTAAATCTTGAAAGTGTGTGATGAACAAATGTTGGATATTTTAATAAAAAATAAAATCAAATTCTCATTATTTTTCCTAATTGTCTGTTACTAAATCTCCCACACGTTTCTTTTTAATTATTTATTTTGAAAGTTTGGGTCAGTTTTGTGAAGTTACAATTTGCATCAATTATTTGTTTTAAAAGCACTGATCGGTTTTTCTTTTGAATTCAAATGAATTTAAAATTGCAATTGATGCAAAATTAATTTAGACATTGATTTGATATCTTCCCAACAGCCATATTTTTTCACTATAAAAAAAGGCTGTAGTGCTCATTCTCAAAGACGACTGATTCTTTTCTTCTCAAATTTTCTTTCTCAGTATTCATATTATCTTGAGCTCTATAGGTGTTGGGTTAAGTTTCTTCTTCACCAATAGTGCAGTATTGGTTGAAGACATCATTGTGGGTGGGCTGTTGTATCCGATAGGCGACACGACCAATCCTTGCTGCATAAATATAATCAAAGGGGTTCGTGCAATTCGTCTTAAAGAGAGCGAAATTTTTTCGTGCCTCGGCCGACCACTTCGAGTTCTTTCCATTTTCCGATTGATATTTTCCAACAATTTTAAGACGAATTTTCTAGATCCCTAATGGAAAGAGCTGCTCCTGTTGTTGCCGCTCCTGCTGGTACGAACAAACTCAATCGTCCGTTTCGCTTCAATGGTCAATTCTTTAGACGATGGGCAAAGAAGGTTCTCTTCTATCTGAAACTCATGAAAGTGGCGTGGATCATCACCGACGACAATCCTAACAAGGTGGATACTTCAGCATTCAACGAACAACAAAATCGAGACCACCAAACTTTGCTGCAAAAGTGGAAGAATGACGAAGAAGACTGTAGAAATTATATTCTCAACTGTCTCTCAGATGAGTTATATGATTTCTTCTAAAATTCATACACATCGGCAAGGAAGATTTGGAGAGCGTTGGAGAAAAAATACGACACCGAAGAAGCCGGAACAAAGAAATATGCTTGCAGCCGATACTTCAACTATCAAATGGTGGAGGAAAAATTAGTCCTTGATCAAGTCCACGAACTCCAAATGATTGTGCACGACATTGAGTCTGAAGGAATCAAGGTAGACGAACAAATGCAAGTAGCTGCTATCGTGGACAAGCTGCCCGGATCGTGGAAGGAATTTCAGAAAGGACTCCGTCATAAACAAAAGGAATTCAAGCTGGTTAATCTCATGACACGGTTGAGAATCGAGGAGGAAGCAAAGAAACAAGACAAAGGGGAATATAATGCGAATAAGGTACACTTTATCACAGCTCAAAATGCGTCTAAGTTTCACTCCTCAAAAAATAATTCTTACATGAAACCTAGAGGCAAGAACATGAAGTATAAGCCGAACAATAATTTTGTTCAAAATAAAAACTATCAAAATGTGCAGTATGGCCAGAATAGAACATATAATGCCTCACCTTCAAGAAATAATGAGAATACTAATGTGAAAGGTTGCTTTGTCTGTGGTAAGCCAAATCATAAGGCGAAAGATTGCAGGTTTAGAAAAACCAATTATGTACCACAGGCAAATGTTACTCAAACAATTGATGAGCCTTTAGTGGCTATGATAACTGAGCTCAATATGCTTGAGAATAATGAAGGATGGTGGCTAGATACTGGGGCCACAAGGCATGTCTGCCACGACAGAACTTTGTTCAAATCTTACTATGCTTCTGAGAATCAAAAAGTTTTACTTGGGGATTCTCACACTATCAAAGTTTTGGGCATGGGCGAGACGCAATTAAAGTTCACTTCTGGCCGCACAATCACTTTGAAGGAAGTTCTTCATATTCCTGAAATTAGAAAGAATTTGGTGTCTGGCCATCTTCTCAATAAGGCTGGCTTTAAGCAAGTCATTGAAGCCGATCAATTTGTGTTATCTAAGGGTGGTAATTTTGTAGGAAAGGGCTATACTTGTGATGGCATGTTTAAATTGAATGTTGAAATAAAAGGTGCTTCTACTTCTGCTTATATCGTTTCGTGTGTTAACGTTTGGCATGCTCGTCTTTGTCATATTAATAGTAAATATCTGAATGATATGAGTCATGTGGGTTTAATCCCAAAATTTCATAATAATTTTGAAAACTGTGAATTTTGTAGCATGACTAAAATCACTAAACAATCTCATACTAAAGTTGAAAGAAACTCTGAATTATTAGAATTAATTCATTCTGATATTTGTGAATTTGAAGGTGTATTAACTCGAGGTGGTAAAAGATATTTTATCACGTTTATTGATGATCATTCTAAATATTGTTATATTTACTTGTTGCGACATAAAAGTGATGCTTTTGAAAAACTAGCTATTTTTATTAAAGAAGTTGAAAATCTCTTCGATAGAAAAATCAAGCGTTTTAGAACTGATAGAGGGAAAGAATATGATTCTTTTGGACTTAGATCTCACATTGAATCCTTAGGGATTATACATGAAGTAACTGCCCCGTATTCACCCCAATCTAATGGCGTAGCTGAAAGAAAAAATAGATCTTTAATAAATTTGACTAATGCTATATTGGCTAATTCCGGGGCTCCTAAATACTTGTGGGGTGAAGCGGTTCTAACAGCTAACTATACTCTTAATAGAGTACCTCGAAAACAAAGTTTAATCACTCCTTATGAACTTTGGAGAAATAGAAAGCCAAACTTGAGCTATTTTAAAATTTGGGGGTGTCTTGCTTTTGTAAGAAAAACTGATCCTAAAATTCCCAAGTTAGGAATTAGAGCAACTAGATGCGTTTTTATTGGTTATGCTGATTCGAGTAAAGCTTATAGATTCTTAGACTTAGATAATAATGTAGTGATTGAATCTTTAGATGCTATATTTCATGAAGATAAATTTCCTTTTAAATTGAGAATTAGTGGGGGTATAGAAATCTCCAAAGAACCTAGTGAAATTATAAGTAATCCTATTCTAGAAAATGAAGTAGATAGCGAGTTAAGAAGGAGCAAAAGAGCTAGGATAGATATAAACTTTGGTCCTAACTTTCTCATTTACAATATAGAAAATGAACCTCAATCCATAAGTGAAGTTTTATCTTCACAAGATTCTGACTTATGGAGAGAAGCTATCAATAATGAAATGGACTCACTTTTAGAAAATAAAACTTGGAAATTAGTTGATTTGCCTCCTGGATGTGTAACAATAGGTTGTAAATAGATATTAAGGAGAAAACGTAATCCCGATGGCACCATAGATAAGTATAAAGGAAGATTAGTTGCTAAGGGTTTTAAACAAAAAGAAGATATTGATTTCTTTGATACGTTTTCTCCCGTGACTAGAATTACTTCTATTAGATTGCTAATTGCTGTAGCCTCTATTAACAACTTGATAATTCACCAAATGGATGTAAAAACTGCTTTCTTAAATGGAGACTTAGAAGACGAAATATATATGGAACAACCTGAAGGTTTTGTACAATCTGGTTATGAGAATAAAGTTTGCAAATTAGTTAAATCTCTATATGGCTTGAAACAAGCACCAAAACAATGGCATGAGAAATTTGATCAATGCATGTTGTCTAACGGGTACAAAACATGAAAGTGATAAGTGTATTTATTATTGTTCCAAAGAAAACTTGCATGTCATTATATGCTTATATGTTGATGATCTTTTGATATTTGGTTCAAACATTGAAATTGTTAATTCTACGAAAGATCTACTCAAAAATAATTTTGATATGAAAGACATGGGTGAAGCAAATGTGATACTTGGCATGAGAATTTCTAGAACTAGTGAAGGAATATTTCTTGATCAATGTCATTATATTGAAAAAATATTGAAGAAGTATAACTATTTTGATTGTACTCCTTCATACACTCCTTCTAATAATGTTGTTAGTTTGCGTCCAACTCTGAATGATTCTGATGTGGTAGATCAAAAATTATATGCTAGTATTATAGGTAGTCTTAGATATGCCACTGATTGCACTAGACCAGATATTGCATATTCCGTAGGTGTTGTAAGCCGATTCACTAGTAAACCTAATTCTGAACATTGGAAGGCTTTAAGTCGAATTATGTGCTATCTTAAAGGAACCATGAATTATGGTTTACTATATAAGAAACATCCTGCTACTATTGGGGGGTTCAGTGACGCCGATTGGAATTCTGAATCTGAGGATTCATATTCAACCACTGGCTATGTATTTACTTTGGGAGGAGGAGCTATTTGTTGGCGATCTAAAAAACAACATATTATAGCCAAATCCACCATGGAATCTGAATTAGTTGCATTGACTTCAACCAGTGAAGAGGCGAGTTGGTTACGAGATTTATTATATGAAATTCCGATGTGGGAAAAACCACTACCCCCTGTGCTAATACATTGTGATAGCAAAGCTGCTATTTGGAGAGTACAAAATAAATTCTATAATGGTAAATCGAAAACCATTAGAAGAAAGCACAATATTGTGAGATCATATATTAAAAATGGTGCGATTACCATTGAGTTTGTGAAATCAAGTGATAATCTTGCGGATCCTTTTACAAAACCTCTAGCTAGAGATAAAATATTGAATACATCGAGGGGGATTGGACTAAAGCCAAAAAAAATTACATAAGTTGCTTATGAGGATACAACTACCTATGGACTAGAGATCCTAAGAACTAGGTGTGGGACAAACGAATCATAAGGCAACTTGAAAGAGATATAATTAGGGGTGGAAATCGGACGGATCGGATCGGAAATAGGCCTTTCGGAAAATTTCCGATTTTTTCGGAACTGAAATCTCATTTCCGATTCCGATTCCGAAATATTCGGAATCTGAAAATGAGTTCCGATTCCGAAATTTTCGGAATTTTCGGAATTTCGGAAATTTTCGGAATTTTTTGAAAAGGGGAAGAAAGGGAGAAAAAAAATCGAAAATACCAAAGTACAACAAAAACTCTGAGTTAATCGCTCTACACAGTACAACACGATCAAGAATTTCAATTATCTTCATATTACCAGAACAAATGGACATGTTAAACATAAATAATTCCTAAAATTACATGTCTACTGAAATAACAAAAAAAAAATCAAAAAAAAAAAAAATCTCTGTAAATGTTGACGGACGAGAAAGTAACCCGATGATACAACTATGAATGAAACAAGACATCTTGTTGAGGAACAGCCGAACAGAACAGAGAAGAAGCCTGAGCAAAGGGTCGCTCAGATAAGAGAGAAAAAGAAAAAAGGATTAGGTCTTTTTTTTTCTTTCGGGAAGAAGAAGCGGCGCAGCTAGTGGGAATTGGAAACAAAGAATTAGGTTAGGTGTGAATGGATAGGGTAATTGATTTTGTATAATGGACCAATTTACATGGACCATTTTAAACAAATAAATTTGAAGCCCAACCAACACTAATAAATTACAGTTTGCCTTAGTTCTTGTATAAAAATATGTAATATATAAAAATGTATATTGAGTTTAAAATATATAAAAAAAAATCGAAAAATTTCGGAAAAAATCGGAATTAATTTGGATCGGAATTCGGAAATTCCGAAAATTTAATATCAAATTCAGATTCCGATCCGATTTTTTTCGGAAAATTCGGAAATCGGAATTTCGGAAATCGGATTACAAAAAATCGTTCCAAAATCGGAAATAATCGGATCGGAATCGGCGGAAATCGGAAATTTTGTTCCGATTTCCACCCCTAGATATAATGCACATTTTTTTAATGTCCATCCCTAGGATGTGTTGTGCACACTTTAAAGCTCGTACGATAAGTGAGGTTGAGAAATAAATCTCTTAATGAGTTCTATAGCCTATAAGGGTGGGATGTTTGAGTGACTCACCTATGTGGTGTGGGAGTGAGGCCGCTCCCTATGAGAAAAAGGCTTGATTCTCTAGAGCACTCACTAATAATCGGGTAAAGCACATGGCCGTTAACGTGCTAGCTTAAGAAACTTTTTGGAACACTTGAGCATTATGCGTATAATATAAGTCTACGTGCCCCAAGGATCATTATTTAAAGGCAGAGTCCACTCTGATTCTAGTACGAGAATTATATTATACTAAGTGAAGGTTTAAATGCAGAGCCACTTTCATGATGCATGGTACTCTAATAGAGCTCATTTATTTATTATTTACTATTATATATTTTATTAAAATAAGTGGGGGATTGTTGGATATTTTAATAAAAAATAAAATCAAATTCCCATTATTTTTCCTAATTGTCTATTACTAAATCTCCCACACGTTTCTTTTTAATTATTTATTTTGAAAGTTTGGGTCAGTTTTGTGGAGTTACAATTTGCATCAATTATTTGTTTTAAAAGCACTCATCGGTTTTTCTTTTGAATTCAAATGAATTTAAAATTGTAATTGATGCAAAATTAGAGGGTGTTTGGCTAAGCTTATTTTAAACAGCTGATAAGCTCTTACGTCTGATAAGATGTTTTAAGAGCTGATAAGCTGTTACATCTTATTTTTATGATTAATTTTTACAGTGTTTGGATAATGGACTTATTTCTTATTTTTACTCATTAAAAGATCTTAAATAAAAAGGTGGGGTACAGGTACTTATTTAAAAAGATCTTATTTTAAAAAAAATTAAGATCTTTTTCTAAAAAATTACCAAAGACTTTGAAAGAGCTTATAAGCTCTAAAACATCTTATAAGCTCCTTTTGACATCTTATAAGCTTAGCCAAACACCCTCTTAATTTAGACATTGATTTGATATCTTCCCAACAGCCATATTTTTTCACTATAAAAAAAGGCTGTAGTGCTCATTCTCAAAGACGACTGATTCTTTTCTTCTCAAATTTTCTTTCTCAGTATTCATATTATCTTGAGCTCTATAGGTGTTGGGTTAAGTTTCTTCTTCACCAATAGTGCAGTATTGGTTGAAGACATCATTGTGGGTGGGCTGTTGTATCCGATAGGCGACACGACCAAATCCTTGCTGCATAAATATAATCAAAGGGGTTCGTGCAATTCGTCTTAAAGAGAGCGAAATTTTTTCGTGCCTCGGCCGACCACTTCGAGTTCTTTCCATTTTCCGATTGATATTTTCCAACAATTTTAAGACGAATTTTCTAGATCCCTAATGGAAAGAGCTGCTCCTGTTGTTGCCGCTCCTGCTGGTACGAACGAACTCAATCGTCCGTTTCGCTTCAATGGTCAATTCTTTAGACGATGGGCAAAGAAGGTTCTCTTCTATCTGAAACTCATGAAAGTGGCGTGGATCATCACCGACGACAATCCTAACAAGGTGGATGCTTCAGCATTCAACGAACAACAAAATCGAGACCACCAAACTTTGCTGCAAAAGTGGAAGAATGACGAAGAAGACTGTAGAAATTATAGGTGAGAAGCCATGAAGTTGCTATAGCAGAGCTCAATAATATTTCTTCTTCTCGGGTAGGGTTTCTCTCTCTCTCTCTCTCTCTCTCTCTCTCTCTCTCTCTCTCTCTCTCTCTCTCTCTCTCTCTCTCCATTTTAATCGATTCTTGTTAAAAAAAAACTAATCTTTATAAAAGTTATTTGTATTGTTTTATGAAATTGAGTGGCAAGTAAAATCAACCATGAGGGGAAGTATAGTTCATGATTTTGAACTTGTTAAACAATCTACATAATATGAGCAATTTCCCTGCCTTGTTGTTCTTTAAAGTACGATACCGGTATTCGACCTCGTTTTTTGTTTCCAGTAATCGACAAGGATTGAACGCATTTTGCGCCCTTAGATTAGTTATCGACACTCTTGCCCTTCAATTCCTTAGTATTATTCGATTCGAGTATGAAATAGGTGCTGTTGCATTGAGAAAAATCAACACATTATTATATGAAAATTGTATTTCTGATTATACTCTGTGTGTGACTGTGTGTGTTTGTGCCTCTTTATATGATAAGTTTGAGTGTTAAAGAGGGAGGTCACTACAAAAGTGAAACTCGAACACTCGATTTTTTTTTCCCGAGTTTTGTGTAAGATGATTGTAATATAACCGGTCTGTGATATTTTCGTATCATAGTTTAATTTAAGATGTGATGCCGTTTGATAATTCAGGCTGTCGACCAGAGAAACGGGAACATATTTTTCCAAACAACCATTCAGAAAGCGACCGTATTTGAACAGAGTAAGTGTCCTGTTAAGCGTATTATTGCTCTGTTTTCTTTGAATACATTTGTCGAATATTGAATATTTACGAATATGTTTCATTGATTATGTGACAGAACAATTGGATACCGCAAAAGTTAGGCTGCAAAAGCTGAGTTCATCATGATGTCATCGAATCGGTTCCCCAGTTGCCTCAATTTTCCGGTTGTAATGTTCGGATGAAGAGAGAGATGACGATGCGTGCTATGAACAATTAATTAGTTATGGTTTTTATATAAATAATTATTATGATCTGCATTTACATCTCCATATTGTATTCAATGTAACTTGTTATTCAAGGGTTAAAATAGTAATGGTTATGATTTGATTGTGAATATGATCTTGATGGCATTAATTAAACTAAATGAATTGCAAGAAAACTATATGATTATTCGATGTAGTAAAAGAAAATCCTGGTCTTCTTAAAAAACAATTACAAAGAATATTAAATATATAACGGCAAATTGCACTTGGCCCCCTAAAAAATGCCCTTTTTGCATTTCCACCCACAAAATACGAAAACTAGAATGGCCCTTTTCGAAATATACAATTCGGTGCACTTTACCCCAAATATGTATTTCCGGTTGATTTTTTGTCGGATTGAGGGTTTATAAGTCGTTTTACTTCTCCTGTGCTTCTTTAGAATGCCCATTTTACTACTCCATTACTTAGGGTTTGAAAATTTAACAAAACTTGCTTCCCAAATAGATGAAATTCGACGAAATTCTCTTTCAATTCACAAAATTTGTTATTTGATTTTGCATGATTTTTTTTTTTTTTTTTGCAAAAGATCGATGGAAAAAGAGCTACCCCCAATTCTTCTCGACCCCAGTTCCCTAATATCATAAGAATGAACAAATTTGTTACCTTTGAGGATTGTTTAAACGGGCAATGGAGAACACCTGGTTGATGGCCGCCGATTCAATTGAGTTTGGGAGAAGAGAAGAACCCTAGGTTTTTTCTGTGATTCGATTTGGGTGAGAAAAGAGTGCCCTAACGGTAATATGGAGTGGAAAAAATGTTAAATGACATTTATAACCTTAAATGATGAAATTACCCTTCCCAAATACTCAAATCCGGCAAGAGTTCGACAAGAAATACACATTTGAGAAGAAGTGCACCCAGTTGTATATTTCGAAGGGGACTAGTCTATTTTTCTTATTTTGAGGGGGAAAGTGCATAAATTTAATTTTTTTAGGGGGCAAAATGCAATTTGCCCAATATATAATTGTAATTTCAAGAACAATGTATTGAAAGAGAAAGATAATTTGAAAAAAGAAACACTTTGATATTTGGATATTGATAAATTAATCTCCAAAATTTCTGATATCTTTCAACCCCTATAATTTTTATAGTTATACTTATATAACATATCAAATTTATACTTTCATATTAATTTTGTATAATTAAAAGATTGGGACCGAGTGTATAATCTATATATAATATAAAAAGAGGATCTATGCCCTCAATGATTGACATGTGGCAAATGATGATGTCATTTGTCAAAATTGCTTAGTTGGAGTCCAATTGATGAGGTGGATTCTTCAATTGATTAGGTGGCATTTTTATTTATGGATGTTTAAGTTTTTTCCTATTTTACATTTACACAATCATTAAATAATTACCACATGTATATATATTATTTCAAAAGTTAATATTTTATAAATTCGAAATAAAAAAATCTTATTTATATTTTCAGTATTTCAAAATATATTTATTGAAAAAAATTCATGAAACTCAATTTTTTTACGAATATTCAAATAATATTCATAAAAAAAATATTTTTTTTTAAATACTAAAATATTAAAATAAAGGAATATGTTGTTGTTGTTTTTTTTTTTTTTTTTTAATAGAATATTCGAATATCCATTCCATTAAAAATAATAATAAAAAAATGTTTTATTTTTTAATTGAACTATTTAATAAATATACAATATTTTTTGTATATAATTTTTATCATACCATATTTCAAATTAAAAATAATTATACTATTTAAAAATATGCAATATTTTCAAATTTGAAAATTTAATAATTTAAATGCAGTATATTTTAACAATTTAAAGCATATTTGTTGTTTTCTAAATTTTTTGTGATCTCCAGCCCGCAATTGTTAGGACAAGAAATTGTTTTCTAAATGCAGTAGTTTTAAAGTATATTTCGAAAACACTATTTATTATATAATATGTTTCGAACTATAAACCGGATAATTATGCATTATATTTGTCAATTACTATTTCAAATAAAATATCAAATCACCAATACAAAGGAATCTTTAATATTCAAAGATTCCTTCATATCATCTTTGATTGATTTAATTTACAGTTTAATTCAAAATTGAATGGTAAAAAATAAAAACCGTATCTTCATATTTAATGTTTTTATATTGGAAGATTTTTTTCCACAAGTTATAATTTTATTTTTTTGGGTTGTTTCCTTTATTTGTTTGATTTGATTTGATTTACTAATATATAAATCTTTTGATTTTTTTATTTTTCCATAGAATTAAGTTCATTTTCAATACTATATAAACACCTCAATGTTCATTTCATTTTTATCTACCACCATTCGATTACAAAGTGCACAATGTTCGTATTATACAGTTTCATATCACATTTTTTTTTATAATTAGTTTTATATATACATATTGGTACTATTTGTATTTCTTTCTTTTGGGTTTTAATTTTAATATACTTTTTTAATTATTTTCATGCAGTTTATTAAATAAAGTCGTTCGTACTTTATGAAGATCAAAAAAATTGTTTGCGCTCATTTCAAACAACGTGTTCTTTGCAACGCGTATTTTGATCCTAATTTCGATCCATGTATGTGCGTCTCGTGTAGGGAATCAATCAAAGTCGTTCCACGCTCTGGATCTTGCATTGTATGTTCCTTGAAAATATAGTATTTTTATAATTAAAAATTTACATTAACATCATTCCATGTATTTTGATATCATATTAATTTTCATTTATTTTAATTCTTGCAAATATAGTATATTTATAGACTTAAATGTTTAAACCGAATTGAAAAATTTAATTTTTATATATTACGAAATTTATATTTTTATTATTAAAATACAAAAACAAATGTATGTATATTTCATATATTTTGATTTTTTTCTAAAATTTGGATATGCATTTATTATATAAATCATTTCTCTATAATATGTATATTATATACCATAATATCATAAGTTTTTATCATTTCAATATATGATAATATCATAACAAGTTGAGTTTATTGCGAGATTTTTTGATAATATATACGAATTGCATAATATAAACTATGCATGGTTTTCATATTTTGCATGATATCTATTAGTATGTCTGAGTCATTTCCATATTTTATAATATATATATTGTACACGTTTCTTTCATTTAATGTTTCATGAATTATTTAATTAATAAAACTAATTTCTTTTATTCTAATTTATTTTTTAATTTCTGATCTAATTAGTTATATTAATATTTTTTCAAGTTTTCCAATATTTTAGAATGAAAATAATTCGTGTAATAAATTAAAATCACGTAAATATTCAAAATCCGAAAGTAAATTAGAAATTTGAAATTGCATATTAAAATTAATATCATCTAATAATTATTGTAATGCAATAATTATTTAAATATACATACTATTAATTTTCTTTTATTTAATTTCTGATAAAATTAGTTCTACTACTATCTTATGCATTTTTATATTTCAATATAACAAATTAATCAATTATCCGGATTTCAAATTTTATAAAATTTGAATATTTAAGTTTTCCTTTTAATATGTTGGCAAAGTACTCTCCCAATTAATTTAGACTTTGAATGATTACTTATTTATGATGATTTCTTTTAGTTATCCAAATTTTGGTAACATTTTTTTTCAATCAATGGCATATGGGGCATGTGTATATTCAGTTATGGTATTCGATTTTGATTTGAGTTGAGTTTTGGAACCAATATGGTATATGTATATTCAGTTATGTATTGTATTTAATGATTTTGTTAATATTCCATTACTAAAATCCGAAATGTGAGGACTTTTGATCATATTTTTTTTATTATTTTTTCGTTTCACTTTTATTGCCGCCCATGACCAATTAATTTGAAATTTGAATTCATAAAATTTCCTAAACGATATATCATAATCAAAACTATATAATCCCCCATTCATTTTATTCACACTACCCCAACCCTTTTCTACACATAGTATAATGTACATTACATTGAATTTGATTTTTTTTTTTATATTTTTTGTGCATTTTTCTTCTCTTATTTTTTGTTGGTATTTATATGTTTTTGTTTTCCTAATTTTTTATATATGTTTTTAACTCCATTTGATATTTCTATTTAATTAAATAATAACATGTTATATGTTTTATGTTTTTCTTGCAGAGTATTTTCACGAATCCAACTTCGATCATACATAATTCATCGAAACGGGTTTGCTTACATTTTTTATTTACAATTATTTATTTTATTATTCAATAATTTTTATAATACGAATATTTTATTATATAGTTTTCTATATTTTTTTTTATTTTCTATTTATTTATTTGTATCATTAACACAATTTGATATATGATTTTTTTTTTTATTATACAGAAGTGACAAAATTTAGCCACTTAGTTGATGCCAAATCATGTGCACTTGTGCAACTATTGAAAAATAGGCAAAAATATATAGTGGAATTACCCAGTTACGTTGCTTGAGTGGAAAATACAAAGCATACAGGTACATATACAAATTCACGAAATAAATGAGACTATAAAGAAATTAGAAATGCAAAATGGGATTCAAGGAAGTTTGACTGCAACATTATAGTTGTATGAAGTATGAACGTCATTGGCCCATTCTTTAATTTGGCAAAGCTACTATTAGGCTTATCTTCCCATTTTTTTCAGTAGGTTACAAAATTTTATATAAGTGTTTGCCGCACTTTGATTATTCATGGTAAATAGTTTTAAGATTATATATTATATCCCAATCGATTAAGACAAGTCTTTCGTATATACGTCAATTTTTTTGTCTACATCATTCAATTTTAAAGAATCTATCACATTAAATGCTATATTATATTATAAAATTTGTTAATATCTTTATTCCTTAATAATGTTTCGATGAGAATTACTATTTCCTTACATTCGTTTGACATTCACTCGTCATTATCTACTTTATGTTTCCTTTATTTTTGTCATGTTTGTTATCAATATATTCCAATCAACTTACATATTAATTTATTTTAACTTTTTCAAAAATATTGATATGAATTTGATATATTCAAATCTTATTTTCAAAACTATACGAGTTTTTAATTTTTTTATTTCCTCAAATTATATTCTTTAATTACCTTAAATGGATAGATTATTTTAATATGTCCTCCCAATCTTATATATTTATTTGAACTTATGAATATCAAGTTTTAATTAGTTGACTTGATAAATTATATAAATACGCAAAAAAAAAAAAAATCATTGATTATAATTAGAAGTGTTTTAATCTTGCCTTCATGATCCGAATAGCATAATGTGTTTTGATATAAATAAAAACCGCATGAGTTTATTTAATAAGCTAATTTTTCAAATAAGCATGTGACATCATCAAACAACAATATAATCAATACCTTTTGTATTACTCTCCTCATAAAAGTGAAAGAAATGCTAAATATAAAATAGTGTGTTATATTCATATTATAAGAAAGGAAACTAGATTAATTGAGATTTTAAATATTATAACTTTTTTGATAAATGATCTTTTATTATAAAATTATTGTAGGCATGATAAATAATGAATTGCAATACAATGCTACGTTCGAGAAATTTAATTTGCATATAACCAAAAAGGACAATGGGCATGATTTATATTATACTAATCTATATAAAATATTTTAAAACAATTATTGCCTTAACGAATGACATGTGTCAAGATGCTTATGTCAAACTTTGAAATCGCTTAGTTGAACTAAATTGCTTATCATTTTAGTCAATTGATTATTTGTCAGCTTTTATTTTTGTATAATTAAATTGTTTCCTACTTTACTTTTGTATATACATATTCTTTTATGAATTTTATATTTTATAAATTCAAAAAATA
>NW_012194250.1:54508-72434 GCF_000504015.1 Erythranthe guttata | reverse complement strand
AAGTATAAAACAAATTTATACGCGGATGTTATAAGATAACAAATATAACAATTTATCTAATTTAATACAATACAAAAAGGTAGTCTTTAATGTTTTTTACAGAGTGAACGGACAACTTTTATGTGTAAAAAATCGACAAAACAAAAAAAAGATTGAGATGAGAGTTAAATAGAAAGTTTATTATGTTAATTTTTTTTAAATAAAAGAACCTGCAACCAATTATATAGGTGTACCACATAAACTTATAAATATATTTTATGAATTTAAAAAAAAAAAAAGTATAAATATGGAGGTTAATATAATATATTTGTTCAAATCCGGGGTCACTATATAATATTGATGAAGTTAAAGTGCCATGAATAAAATTATTACTAATTATATTATGAAGGGTATTTATTTACAAAATTATTTTTTTGACTCATGAGCCTATTTTCCATTTACCTTTAATAATATCTTATTTACCAAAATTGTTTCCAAATGGTAATTATTTCTTGTAGTCCATTTGGAAAAAAAAAGCCCAAAAAAGGCCCGCATCCCGATGGTACACCATAGGCTTGACGTGCTTCCCCACACCCAATCAAATCCTCGCTCTCCTCGAACGTTCTAGAAACCCTAATCCTCTCCCTAGAACTCTCTCGTCTCTCACTCATCATTTTTCTTCCCCATTTATTATGCTCTTCGTTTTCAAATCGTCTGCTATTTTGTGATTCTCTGAGATTCCCAAAACCCTACTGCTATTCGATTTAAACCTCACAATTTGATCAACAATGGCAGACGAAGCGAAGGCGAAAGGAAACGCCGCGTTCTCCGCCGGCAATTTCGACGACGCCGTCGCCCACTTCACCGACGCCATCGGCTTAGCCCCGACCAACCACGTCCTCTACTCCAACCGATCCGCCGCCTACGCCTCCCTCAACAAATTCTCCGAGGCACTCTCCGATGCGGAGAAGACCGTCGAGCTCAAGCCCGATTGGGGCAAGGGCTACTCTCGCCTCGGCGCGGCGCACATGGGCCTCCGCAGCTACGACGACGCCGTTTCGTCATACAAAAGGGGCCTCGAGATCGATCCCAACAACGACGCCCTCAAGTCGGGTCTCGCCGATGCGGAGGCCGCTTCTTCCCGGAGCTCCAGGACCCGCGGCGGCGGACCCGGGTCGAACCCGTTCGGGGAGGCGTTCGGGCCGGAGATGTGGGTCAGGCTTTCCAGCGATGCGGGTACACGGGAGCTTCTTCAGCAGCCGGATTTCGTCAAAATGATGCAGGATATTCAGAAGAGCCCGAATAATCTGAACTTATATTTGAAAGATCCGAGGGTTATGCAGGCTTTGGGGGTTCTGTTGAACCTCAAGTTCCAGGCAAGGGGAGCAGAGGATGATGATGCAGAAACGGCGTCGCAGTCGACATCTGGTGGCGGTGGTGGTGGTTCGCCGGAGAGGAAGAGGGCCGCGGAATCTGAGGCGGTGAAGGAGGAGAAGAGTTCGGAAACGGAGGGTGAGACCGAACCGGAGCCCATGGAGGTTATGGATGAAGAGAAGGAGAAGAGGGAAAGAAAAGCGTTGGCTCAGAAAGAGAAGGAAACTGGGAATGCTGCTTATAAAAAGAAGGATTTCGACACAGCCATTGATCATTACTCGAAGGCTATCGAGCTCGACGATGAAGATATCTCGTTCCTTACTAATCGCGCTGCTGTTTATCTTGAGATGGGAAAGGTACATTTTATATTTCATGAAATTTTGGTGCATTAATAATAACTAGTTTTATTGAAGCAAAATTACCTGCTGTGTGTGTTTTAAGTTCTTTAGTAGCTGATTTATCTCATACTCGACACTTTGGTGCTGATTTGCTGAAGTTATGCCCTAGATTCTGTTTTGATTCTATTTAAACATAGAGTTTTATCATACATGATGTTCGGGGATGTGTTTGTTTAGTTACTCGTGTGTATTGAGCCGAAATATACCCTAGTAGTTGCGATCGAGTTGCTTTAGGTGGTGTTTGCAAAAGCTTCTAGGAATAGATTTTGAACTTCTTGTTAGATCATAATCTGTTTTTAGGTGTTTGCAAACTCGGCTTTTGCTTTTGCTTCTCTTAAAGTAAGTTGTTTCAAGCTGTAATTTTATAAGCACCCATGGATCTGCTTTTTCAATTTTAGTTGATTTTTAAGAGTATTTGCAAACACACCCAACTTCTACAAATAAGCACTTCAAACCAACTTAATTTACTATCAGTAACTTCTGTTTTTAAATTAGCATTTGCAAACACCACCTTAATTTGTTGCAAATTGCTTGACAGGCACTATGTAGATACTCGTTAGCCATTATTTGATGAAGACCTTTTGTTCTTTGTAAAAGGTTTGTAGATTTAGAATTTCTGTTCTGAATTGGCATTCGTATTGTGCTGAATGATTCTTTCGATTGACTGACAATGCCCATAATTACGTTTGTGGACGTCGTTTAGCATTAGTGACCCTTTTGAGGTAAAAAGATTCTTTTAGGTTAATTATTTAGGGTCAATATCTTGTTACTTTATGTGTCTAAAAAGAATTCGCATACTGTTATCATCCTTTGAAGTGCCTTTGGTGAAGTTTAGGTGCATCGGAATGTAAATTGGGAATAGTGCTTAGCCTTTGAGTACTTTGATTTTTGTAGTTTTCTTCGTAAAAAAAAAACAAGAAACTCACCATTGGAAATAGTTTCCTCGTCGCCTTTCTTATCGATTTGTTGTTGGCTTTTCTTCTTGCAAAGTTTTGTCACTATTTATGGGTCTATTTATCTTTTGTCACTAATTATTGCTAATTGAAAATCTCGAATGCGCTGCATTTCAAGTCTAATACCCTTATCGATTTCTCCAATTTCAGCTTGAGGACTGCATTAAAGACTGCGACAAAGCCGTTGAAAGGGGTAGAGAACTTAGATCAGATTACAAGATGGTAGCTAGGGCTTTGACTAGAAAGGGAACTGCGTTGTCGAAGATGGCCAAGTCTTCAAAGGATTACGAACCCGCCATTGAAGCTTTCCAGAAAGCTCTAACCGAGCATCGGAATCCAGACACCCTTAAAAAGCTCAACGATGCCGAGAAAGCTAAGAAAGAGTTAGAGCAACAGGAGTACTTTGATCCACAAATAGCCGACGAGGAGCGCGATAAAGGTGTTTCTCCTGTCTTTTATTAAATCATTGTTAATTAATTAATTAAATAAATGTCGATAGGTACGAAATATGAACTTGTTATAAACAATTTCCGGTGATGATTTCTAGGCAACCAGTATTTTAAAGAGCAGAAGTACCCTGAGGCGATTAAGCACTACACTGAAGCGATTAAGAGGAACCCTAAGGATTTCAAGGTACTTATATTTTTAATAATATTTTAAAGATGTTTTTTGTGTACTGCATTTCTGAACTGTTGAATTTGCAGGCGTACAGTAACAGAGCTGCTTGTTACACGAAACTCGGGGCGATGCCTGAGGGACTGAAAGATGCTGAGAAGTGCATTGATCTCGATCCGACATTTACGAAAGGATATATCAGAAAAGGTGCTGTTCAATTTTTCATGAAGGAGTACGAGAAAGCCCTTGAAACTTACCAGGAGGGGTTGAAGCATGATCCTAGAAACCAGGAATTGCTCGATGGTGTCAGGAGGTACAAAGCACAATTTTTTTTTCGTTTTTTCTTTTTTTTTTTTATGGATAGCTCAAACGGCTCTCGCACATTTTTTTCTGCAGATGTGTAGAACAGATAAACAAGGCTAGCCGTGGAGATTTGACCCCCGATGAATTGAAAGAGAGACAGGTTTTGATATTATATATTTATTGGTCTCTTGTTTAGCCAGATTTGGACTGTATTTAGTACTTACACGAATATTTATTTATTTTTTTTAGGCCAAGGGAATGCATGATCCTGAGATTCAAAACATCTTAAAAGACCCAGTGATGCAGCAGGTACGTAAAGAATCAATGTTTGTTCAGTAGTTTCGATTTTTAGGTTTTGAATCCATGATTACAACAAGTGGGGCCCCGGTTATAATCCATGATTATACAATTCTATACTTATTACATTATGTCATGCAATATGTCCTGAATTCTTGTTGTTATATATATGTGTATATAGGTGTTGTCCGATTTCCAAGAGGATCCGAGTGCAGCGCAGGCTCACATGAAGAACCCACTTGTCATGAACAAAATTCAGAAGCTGATAAGTGCTGGAATCGTGCAAGTCAAATAGGCGATCGGGGGAAATTGGAGATCTTTGTTCCTAAATGAAATGGTTAATACGATCGATTACACCTTTTGATGTTTCACTGATTTAATTTAATTACTATTCTGTAATCGCATTTTGTCCATAAACTACTCTTCACTAGCTCTCGAGTTTGTCCGTACAGTTTAGAAATTGCCATGGCATTTTTTTGGTGATGTGGGCTTGGATTTGGAAACGATGTCGATGAGATACTATTTTCCATGGTTAGAATACTTGTTTTGGTTCTTGAAAGTTTTGTGCTAGTAATATTTTGGAAGTTGTTTTTGCTGAATGGATATTATCAAATGTCTGAATTATATATTGACTTGTAGTAAATTTTTGATGGGGTTTATGATTCTAAGTTTTAAGGAGAATGGATTACTAGATTGTGGGTATATTTTGTTTATGCTATATTTGTTGTTTAACATTCAAGCTAAAGTTTGATTCTTGTTGACATAAATCATGGTGCAAATCGGACGGATCGAATCGGGACTACCTGTTTCGGACAAATTTTGATAGTTTTACCGGAAGTGAGAAGCTAGTTCCGATTTAGTTTCAAAATAATTGGAAATTGGATTGAAAAAATTACTTCCAAAATTGGAAAATTTTGGATCAAAAATTGGCGGAAATGGGAAAATTCATATTTTTGGTCACCTAAAATATAATATACACAATAAGATTGGCATTTAAGTGTAATATTCAGAAAAACAATCGGAAGTTTCGGAATTATTTTTGAAACTTAAATTGGATCGGAAATTGGAACTTCATATATATTCCAATTCCGGTCCAAATAATTTTGGAAATATGGGAAGTCGAAATTTTGGAATTAGGATTGGAAAATATTATTACAAAATCAGATCGAAATCGGCATTCCAATTTCCACCCCTAGAACTAATTAACAAATTTCTTCCTTCTAAAGATTGCTAAAACTGTATGTACCAGTCCTGTTGCTGTTTTTTTTTTTTTTTTTTTTTAAATTGAAATTAAGTGACTCTTGTTTGTTCGATTTCTTTCAAATATGTTTCTTAATTATTAAAAAAAAAATAAAAAATCGACGAGTATAGAATATAGATATGAAATACACAATCGATCGTCGATTAATCTAATCCGCCGTCGGATTAAATTGAAGAATCTTCAATAATCATCAAATCATTAACAAATAATTCAATTAAGGCTGCGGCTATATGCAAGACTAATTCCACTTGTGCAAGACCAAATTAAAATTTTCAATGTATAAATACTATAATACCCTTATTTATTAAAAAAATAAAAAATTCCAAATATGCAAGACTAAAAATTCAAAAACACAAAAAAACCTATCACAAGACCACAAAACCACAAGACCAACTATCATCTTCTCCATCTTCCAAAACTCACAAGACCTTTCTCCTTCCTCCTCCATTAACCCACAAAACCTAGAAATTCAAAATCATCAAAACTCAACAAATCTTACAAAGATGGCAAGTATGGAGTCAGAAGACATCAAAATAGAAGATTCTACGATGGAAGAACCCAAGAATGTATGCATTTATGGGTTTTTTTTAGCTAGAATATCGATTTTCCAAAAAAAATCCCGCGCAAACGAATTCGACATGTACAGGTCGAATTTTACAGGTAAAAATCGACATGTAGATGTCGAATTTGAGGTACAAAATTCGACATTTAGATGTCGATTTTTAGGTATAAAATTCGACATTTGAATTTGTGCTACAAATTCGACATGTCAATGTCGATTTTTACCGATGAAATTCGACGCTGAAGTGTCGATTTGTAGCATAGTTTTTCGACACCTTGGTGTCGATTTTTGTTTTTTTCTCATTATTTGTATTTGGTCTTACATGAGAAAAAAAAAGCCAATTCAATTTATGGGCATACTTGTCATTACATCTTAATAAAATAGAATCTTTTGGAATCTTTCTTTAATTTGGTCTTGCACAAGTGGAATGAGTATTGCATATAGCCGCAGCCTTCAATTAAACTCAGCTTTATATAGTCAAAAACTCATTTGGCAAGTCCACCGATAAAAAAGCAGACAACTGAAGCTGTCTCTTCTATACCTTCACCATTCAATTGTTCTATGTGCAAAAAATCTGCTCATCGTTCCCCCAAACAAAAAAAAAAAAAAAAAAAAAAAGAAAAAAATTAAATTATAAACGAAAAGAACATCAATCTTTGCAATAGCGAATTGTATTTATATTTTTTGTTTAGTACGAGGAATCAAGATCAGGCAGTAACAGCCTCTTCTTTTGTAGCGAGCTGGTTCTGAATATGCTGAGGCACAACGTCAAATTTAGCCAACTGCATCGTATACGAAGCTCGCCCTTTCGTCATTCCTCTTAATGTACTCACATACTGAAACATCTCCGCCAGCGGCACCAAAGCATCCACCACCTTCGCCAAAAAAATCATTCATTATTCACAAGCCATCAAATTTATAACTTTAATAATAAAAAGAACTGAAATGTTGATTTAGAACGTGATTTTGACCATATTCTAGTCTAATTTTGGCAAAAATTCACAACACGGAAACTGTAGTCCTTTGAGTTGACTTTCTAATCCAACTTGAATCAGCTAGATTGGATGTCGGCAGACAAAGTTATGCATGAATGAGTTGACTTCTTGCCCTTTGAATTTTAGATAACTCAAATTAAATTTGTGGGAGCAATGTGTTCATTGATTCATGCATATATTGCTCACCCGACATCTAATTTCGGTGATTCGAGTTTGATCGGAAAGCTAACTCAAAGAACTACAAATTCCATGCCCTGAGATTTGCCAAATGCATACTCGAAAACGGTCTAAATCACGTTTAAAGTCAAAAAGGTATTATTAAAACTGAAACGAAATTTTGCCACATCACGTTAAATTACCTTCAAGCCACCAGGTTTATCTCCAAAATTCTCGATTTGCCCTCTCCTCGAGTTGAGGTCACCAATGACATCACCCAAATGGTCTTCGGGCGTAACAACCTCCACCTTCATAATAGGCTCGAGCATGCGTGGGCCCGCCTTCCTAATACCTTCCCTAAACGCCCCTCTTGCCGCCAGCTGGAACGCCAAGACGCTGGAGTCAACATCGTGGTAGGACCCATCGACCAACACAGCACGAACATCAACGACGGGGTATCCGGCCAAAACACCGTTGCTCATGCTCTCCTCCAATCCCTTGACGACACCTGGAATGTACTCCCTGGGCACAGCTCCACCCTTGATCTCGCTCTTGAACTCGTACCCGCTGCCAGCTTCCAACGGCTCGAATCGGACGGTGATGTCAGCGAACTGACCCGACCCGCCCGATTGCTTCTTGTGGACGTATTTGACTTCTGTTATCTTTGATATGCTCTCCCGGTAGTTGACTTGTGGCGCTCCCACGTTTGCTTCCACCTTTTTAAGCAAAACAATTTACTTTGTAAAATAGAATATTCTCCTTATTTTCTTGATTCTTGTTTAGGTATTTTTTTTTTTTTTAATTTATCAAAATACGAAAATAATTCATCGGACGGGAACTAAGGTGGTGTTTGCAAACAACACCTAAATTTGAGATTTACGCAGAGTGAGTTTTTGGA
The DNA here is from genome assembly GCF_000504015.1 of Erythranthe guttata. The sequence continues at coordinate 64,643 of NW_012194250.1, read as the reverse complement.
AAGTTCCGTTACCGTGTACGACGCAAGCTTTACTTAGGTGATTTTTGCAACGACAAAATACAGGCAAAAAAACATATTAAGAAATTCCCGAAAAAATAAAAACATCAGTGAAAAGAATCGAACCTTATATTCCCTTTTAAGCCGATCAACGATAATCTCAAGATGCAACTCTCCCATGCCTTCAATAACCGTCTGATTAATCTCTTCATCTCTCGAAAAATGGAAAGAAGGATCCTCTTGCGCAAGTTTAATCAACCCAACCGCCATCTTATCGATATCCGCTTTCGTCTTAGGTTCAATCGCAACCTTAATAACAGGGTCCGGGAAATCCATTCTTTCAAGAACAATCGGTTTTTCCGGATCGCACAAAGTCTCGCCGGTAACAGTATCTTTCAGACCAGCAAGCGCAATAATATCCCCCGTTAGGGCAACCTTGACATCCTCTCTACTATTCGCGTGCATTTCAAGAAGTCTACCAATTCTCTCTTTTTTTCCTTTATTCGAGTTGAGCACGTAAGAACCCGCCTCGAGCTTTCCCGCGTAAACCCTAACGAAAGTGAGTGAACCCACAAAAGGGTCGCTCATAATCTTGAAAGCCAATCCAGCAAAGGGCTCGCTGTCGTTCGCCCCTCGTTCGATTATCAATTCCGGGTCGTCGGGGTCGGTTCCTTTCATTGGCGGCACCTCCTCGGGAGAAGGCAAATAGTCCACCACCGAATCCAATAGTGGCTGCACACCTTTATTTTTAAAAGCGGACCCACACAAAACTGGAACGAAAGATCCCCCAATAGTCCCTTTCCGAATTAGCTTCTTGATAGTTTCTTCATCTGGCTCGAGCCCTTCTAGGTACCCCTCCATCGCCTCGTCATCGAGCTCAACTATGTTTTCGATCATTTGGGCGCGATACTCATGAGCCAAATCTTGAAGATCTTCGGGTATTTCCTCGTAGGAGAACTTCGCGCCCAATTCTTCGCCGGACCAAATAATTGCTTGCATTCTTACAATGTCGATTACGCCCTTAAAGGTGTCTTCGGCTCCGACGGGTATTTGGAGGACTAAGGGTTTGGCTCCGAGGTTACTTACAATCATGTCTATTGTGCGGAAGAAATTTGCTCCCAAGCGGTCCATTTTGTTGACGAAGCATATACGGGGAACCCCGTATTTATCGGCCTGCCGCCAGACTGTCTCCGACTGGGGCTCGACTCCGGCGACGCTGTCGAAGAGACAGATGGCGCCGTCGAGGACACGTAGGGCCCGCTCGACCTCGAGCGTGAAGTCCACGTGGCCTGGTGTGTCGATGATGTTGATGCGGTGCTTGTTCCAGAATGTGGTGGTCGCAGCGGAAGTTATGGTGATCCCTCGCTCTTGCTCTTGCTCCATCCAGTCCATTGTGGCGGTGCCCTCGTGGACCTCTCCGATCTTGTAGTTGCGGCCCGTGTAGTAGAGGATACGCTCTGTTGTGGTGGTTTTGCCCGCGTCTATGTGGGCCATGATTCCGATGTTACGGTAGTCTCTTAGTGGGACCGTTCTTTTTTCCTCTGTCGAAAAAAAAAAGTCGAGAGGGAATAATGAGAAAATTATGTTGAGGGATTTTTGGGCGAAAGATAGGTTTGTGGGAGAACATAAAAATTGAATCTTTAGAGAACATAAAAATGAGTCTTTAGAGAACATAAAAAATGAATCTTTAGAGAACATAAAGAATGAATCTTTTTTTTTTTTTGAGAAGATAAAGAATGAATCTTTAGAGAACATAAAAATGAGTCTTTAGAGAACATAGTAAAATGAATCTTTAGAGAAAAAAAAAATTGAATCTTCAGAGAAAATAAAAATTGAATCTTTAGAGAACATAAAAATTGAATCTTCAGAGAACATAACAATTGAATCTTTAGAGAACATAAAGAATGAATCTTGAGAGAACATAAAAGATGTCTGAAAATATGGTAACAAAGAAAAAGTATAAAATCAACTCTATGTAATGATTTAGAACAACAATTATATTCGGTCGTGAGAGTTATAGATCATTGCATGATTTTCAGTTTGTAATAACTTTCATACGGATTATCAGAAGAAAAAAAAGGTCGAATTTTTACAAGAAAAGACAACAATGGATTCCAATTATGCTTGTTCTCTTGTGATCCTTATCATACAATTGTAATTTTCCGTGTTGATCCAAATACACAGTAGGAAACTAGAACCATTCGTCTGAAAATTCGTATAACTCCGTTAAAGATTAGCGACGAACGATAAAATGCAGCGCGCTCGAGTTTTGCACATATTGAAAAAACCACAATCAAACAATGGAATGTATGAATTAGCTTCTGCTTTTTTTCGAACCATTTCCAATTGAGCAAAAAGAACACTCATATAACAAATACAGAGATGGAATAATTCATAAATCAATATAGGTTAATAATCTCTTAACAAAAAATCATTGAAACGACGACGTTTTGGATTAAACATTCAGAAATGCAATTGACAGTTATGAGAGAGAGAGAGAGAGAGAGAGAGAGAGAGAGAGAATTGTACCAACAGGGGCAGCAGCCATGGCAAATACAGACAAGTTCCTTCTCTGCTGCAAAGTCGAGAGCTTGGCGGCGGCGGAGCTGAGGCGGACGGTGCCAAGAAACGAAGAAGAAAGGGCACGAACTCTGGAAGAAGGGTTACACCTACGGCGGCGCGTGGATTGAGAGACGGGCGGCAGAGGCCTACGGGAAGAGCCATTTAAGTTGCAGAGGGCTGAAGAAGAGTTGGGTAATATTTTCATAATCGATTCTGATGCTGCCGCCATATCTTCTTCTTCTTCTTGTTTTTTCACACACACAGTGGCACACACTGTGAGTGTGTGTTGATGATGGTGGATAACGGGAAAAGGAATTGGGGATGGGTTTTGTGGAGGTGATATGGGTTTTTGTAATTATCAAAAAAAAAAAAAAAAAAAAAAAAAGATGTGAATTTTTGTGTGGCCCGAAATCTATTGCGAATATGTTAGATAATAATAATTTGTTATTCTTTTTCACTTGTTCTTTTTGGCCCCTAAATTTCATTTATGTAATTTTTTCTCCTCCTTATAAATATAATATATCATTTGCAATTAAAATTCAATAAATTAAAATAAACTTAATTATTCCACAAGAGGGGATTTTTTCGTAATTTAGCCATACCTCAGGGGTGGTCATGGTCTGCCTTTTTTTTTTTTTCCCTTATAAATATAAATAATATACCATTTGCAATTAAAATTCAATAAATTAAAATAAGCCCGTGATGGACAAACTTTTTATAATCTAACAAAATTATAATTAATTCAATAAATATTATTAGAGAAATAATTATCGGGAATCAATGGACGTCGAATATCGCTTCACTTAGGTTGATTTGTAGATAAGTGAAAATATATCATTCAAACTGATGAGTATTACAATGTTTCCTTCACACGCGGAAACTCTTGAAACAACCATCATATTTGAGTAATTTTTCATTGAGTTCTAAGAAACCAACAAGTAAATATTAGTTTTTTTTAGGAAAAAGTTAATACCAAGTTAAGAAAATTTAGAAATTGGATTCTAATTAATATGATTATCAAAAAAAGAAAAAAATGATTTCTCTTAAAAAAAAAAAAAAAAGAGAAAATTGCATTTTAAATTGTTGTTCATAAAGTCTTCACATCTCAATCATGGATGAATTTAGTTTTAAATTTAGTGAATTACTCGCTTATTTTAAAATTATTTGTCATTTAAAGTTTCGGCACAAATATTAAAAATTAATAAATATGCATGAACTGGATCGGATTGGAATTAGAATTTTCGGAAGATTTTCAAAAAATTTCGGAAGTACAAAATCAATTCCAATTCTTATTCTAAAATTTTCGGAATCTAAAAACTCATTCTAATTCCAAAAGGCCCGGAAATATCGGAATTTCGGAAAAAAATCGGAAATCACAGAAGCTATAAAATTTCAAAACTTAGCGGAATTTTTTGAAAATGTTCATAATTTTCAAAAAATAAGAACATCCACGTCGATAAAAGTAAAACTAATAATTACTACTCCCTCTGTTCCACAATATCTGTCTCTTTTTTAAAATATTTTTGTTCCATATTATCTGTCATTTTAAATTTCCAATACTGCATTAAATGCATTTTTTCCTGTTTTAACCTTATTAATTCAACTATAAATATTAACTCTCTCTTATCACATCATTAAATAATAAAGGTTATTTTAGTCTTTCTAATATATTTTACCTAAAATCAAGACACATTTATTGAGCTTCTTAATTCTTGTGCAAAGCCAAAAACGACACTTAATAGGGAACGGAGGGAGTAACTTTTAGTTCAAAAAAATAAATAAAAATAAACACAACACAATATCCAATAAAACTTCTAACTACAATTCATTATCTCAAAATCCTAAAAACAAATTTATAGGTGTATTTTTCGGAAAATAAATATTATATAATATATATTATTTATGGGTGTATTTTTCGGGAAAAAACAGATTTTTTCGGAATTAATTTCGGAAATTAAATCGGATCGGAAACCGGAAATTCCAAATTTATTTTATATAATTCCAATTCCAATCTAAAAAAATCGGAAAAATTCGGAAATCAGAATTTCGGAAATCGGAATGAAAAAAGTTGTTCCAAAATCGAAACTTTTTGGATCGAAACCGGAGAAAATTGAAATTTTCGTTCCGACTTGAACCCCTAAGTATACATATTAGAGAGTCTAAAAGTGGCCACGTCTCCTCAAGAGTTTCAACCTCAGAAGTAAACAAATGATGCGAATCTACTGAGCTTACAATAGAAGCCAAAATCTAGTGGATATGCCAGCCCAAAGCCCCATTAGTTTTTTTTTTCGTTTTAGAACGTCGCTTTAGCCACACCGAGCCTAATGAATCGTAATGCTCACGTAGATGGTATACCGTATGCTCGGTGAACTATATTTGCCGATATTTATTGGACAATTTTATACGATATTATACACTATACACATGATGGTGTAAATAATCGAGTGTGTGCTGAGCTCAAGTCAAGCCGCTCGAGTTCAGGTAAAATTATACGAGCTCGAATAAAAAACTTTAGGGCTCCAGATCAAGCATCACTATAGCCCATAAGCCTTCATTACCCTAAACAAATCTGATTTTTGAATTATAGATTTTATTTTATTAGATATTTATAATAGGATAATTTCTTAAAAAAAAAAAAAAAAAAGGATAATAAGAATAATAAATGGGATGGCTAGAACTAATAACAAAATTTTATTACTTTAATACCATAAAAAAAATTAGATAATAAATAGTCTATGACATAAATACTATTAATGAAAATTAAAACCAAAAATACATTACAAATCTCATTTTTCTTTCTTCAAAACCAAACACACAAACCCCCCATCAAACCATCTCCCTCTTTACAAACTCCTCATCTTCTTCCTCTTCTTCTTCTTCTTCTTCTTCTTCTTCTTCTTCCAACAAACAAACCCTCCTAAAAAATCTCAAAACTAAAGAAATCAAAACCTTACACAACTTGTAAAATGCAATCAAATAACAATAAAATGGTAGTTTACGAGTAAGGAGAACCCATTAAGGTATGTAGTCATGTCTTTTTTTAGCTTAAAAGTCGATTTTGAGGTTTTTCTTTAGACCCGCCATAGATTTTCGACAAATACAGATCGAATTTTTGGTCAATTTTCGACACCAACTTGTCGAAAATTGTATTTTAAAAAAACAGACCAAATTCGATACATACATGTCGAAATTTCTCAAAATTTCGACATGTATGTGTCGAATTTGGTTTTTTTTTTAATACAATTTTCGACAAGTTGGTGGCGAAAATTCACCAAAAATTCGACCTGTATGTGTCGAAAATTGTATGTGAATTTCAGAAAAAAAAAAAAAAAAAAACTAAAAAATCGACTTTGAAACTCAAAAAAGACATGAATACATACTTTAATGGGTTCTCCTTCCATGTAAACCACCATTTATTGTCTTGTGACTCCATTTTATAAGTTTTGTGAGGTTTTAATTTTTTTGAATTTTTGAGTTTTTTCGGAGGGTTTGTAAGAAGATGAAGAAGAGAGGGTTGGGTTTGGGTTTGTGTTTGGAGAGAAGAAGAGAGGATTTGGGTTTGGGTTTGAGTTTGAGTTTGAGTTTGAGTTTGAGTTTGGGTTTAGGGGAGAAGAAAGTTTTTTAATTTTTGGTATTGAAATGAGGAAAAATAATATTGTATAAATTGTATTTTGTTTGATGAGGGATATTTTAGTACTTTGCTATTAAAAAAAAACTATTTGCGGTATTAATCTAAAAAAAATTATAAAACCTTCTCTAAAATATGGTATTAAACTTGTGGTATTGAAGTGAGGAAATTTTGGTATTAATTCTAGCCACCCTATAATAAATCATAGGTGTTATTGTTCATGTTACACCAGTGGCGGATCCAGGACGAAAATTCAGGGTATGCCGAGTTCAGAAATTTACTGTATAGTGGGGTTAAATTTTTGGGGGTTCGGGGGCAGCGCCCTCGGAAAAAAAAATTTGAACCTTTTTTTGTTGAATAAATTAGGAGAAGGGAAAAAAAATTGAATTTTTTTTTCTTTTTTGGATAAATTAGGAGAGGAAAAAATTTGGGACTTTTTTTGTATATTTTGAATTTTGGGTGGACTAAATAATAATATAGATATAATATAATGTGTTTTTGGGGAGAGGGGCTAAAAAAACAAGAAAAAATTTAGGACTTTTTTTGTATATTTTGAATTTTGTGTGGACTAAATAATAATATAAATATAATATAATGTGTTTTTGGGGAGAGGGGCTAAAAAAAAAAAAAAAAAGTTAGGACTTTTTTTGTATATTTTGAATTTTGGGTGGACTAAATAGTAATATAGATATAATATAATGTGTTTATGGGAGAGGGGGTCAAAAGAAATTTAGACAAAAAAATTAAACAATACTTGTTTGTACCATAATGGAGTCGAACACTCATGACCTCGTCTAACAACTTGGAGATCTTTGCTACTAAGGCAAATTTATTTTCGTTATTTGGGGTGGTCCATGGCATACTTGGCCACCCCCTAGATCCGCCCCTGTGTTAGACTCATTATGTTAAAATGCAATAATATTCTAATTATTATAATTAGTATTATTAGTATATTTATGTATATTTCACGAGTTGCTTCATGAGCTTTGGAACAATAAAAAATGGGGCCATTTGAGAGAACCCCTCTATAATTTTTTATAATAGAACTAGATATTGCACATTTTTTTTTTAAATTTAGTTAATCCACTTATTTTATAGTGCATTTTTTTGAAGTATTACGAATATAAAACACTTGTAGAAACACAAATATGAGTGACATATCACATGTAGGCCCTTTGTGGTTTGATGGATATGATAAATTAGTATTCCATAATTAGTAAAAAAGAATTACGGTTGAAACTAGCTATCAAGCTCACCTAATAGAACTAGCTATTCAAAACTTCTACACTATTGTCCCACATCGAATTTTTACAAGAAACTAGCTATTAAGCTCACCTATAAATACAAGGTATTGTTCACTTGATAACTTAACTCTCTCTTGAATGATATTTGAGCATTTGCAAAATATATATCTCGATATCTAACTTAACTCTCTCTTGAATGATATTTGAGTATTTGCAAAATATATATCTCAATATCTGACCTCTCTAAAATATATATCTCAATATTTGACCTCTCTCTTGAATGATATTTGAGCATTTTCAAAATATATATCTCAATATCTGACTTGAAATATATATCTCAATATTTGACCTCTCTCTTGAATGATATTTGAGCATTTTCAAAATATATATCTCGATATCTGACTTGAGCTCGTGAGACTTGTTGATGAGGAATCAAAACCCCCAGCAGTAAAGCCCAGTTCCAGTAGTAGCAGCTTAGAGTCGGTTCCATCAGTAGAACCCCCAGCAGTATAGCCCAGTTCCAGGAGTCGGTTCCAGTAGTAGAACCCCAGCAGTAAGAGGGTGTTTGGCTAAACTTATAAGATGTTAAAAGGAGTTTATAAAATGTTTTAGAGCTTATAATCTCTTCCAAAGTGTTTGGTAAATTTTTAAAAAAATTTTTTTTTTTTTTTTTTTATAAATAAGCTGTTGGAGACCAAATAAGATCTTTTAAAAAAAGTACCTCTACCCCACCTTTTTATTTAAGATCTTATAATGAGTAAAAATAGGAAATAAGCTCATTATCCAAACACTCTAAAACTTAATCTTAAAAATAAGATGTAACAGCTTATCAGCTCTAAAAACATCTTATCAGACGTTAGTGCTTATCAGCTGTTTAAAATAAGCTTAGCCATATACCCTCTAAAGCCCAGTTCCAGCATTAGCAACTTAGAGTCGGTTCCAGCAGTAGAACCCAACCATGGACCAATCAGTATGTGAACCTAGAGCAGCCGGTTCCAGCAGCAGAACCCCAATAGAGCCGGTTCTACCAGTAGAACCCAACCATTGTAAACCAATCAGTATGTGAACTTAGAGGGGTCAAAACCCATTGTGAACCAATCAATATGTATCTTCAAAAGGTAACCCAGTTCCTGCACCCATTGTCGATGAGGAATCAGTAGACGAACCCATTGTTGATGAGGAATCAATAAACCCATTGTCGACGATGAATCAATATGTATCTTCAAAAGGTAACCCATACATTCAAAAGGTAACCCGATTCCAGCACCCATGGTCGATGAAGAATCAGTAACCCATACATTCAAAAGGTAACCCGGTTCCAGCACCCATGGTCGATGAAGAATCAGTAGACCCCATTGTCGATAAGGAATCAGTAGACGAACCCATTGTCGATGAGGAATCAATAAACTCATTGTCGACGAGGAATCAATATGTATCTTCAAAAGGTAACCCATACAAATTTTTCTTCTTCCCTTTTTTGTGTCCTCGGTGAACTAAAAGGTAAGATTGGGATTAAGATCAAGTGTATTTAAAAAACACAACAAAGCAAGCCATGTCGTAATGGGGTGTCCGATGACTGACTGATGGGCACGTCTACCAACCAGCTTCAAGGACTGTCAGCCAGCTTCAAGGACCACCAGCGTGAAAAATTAATCAATTGCATCAACATATTTCCACACCCTAAATATCATTCTATCGATTTCAAATAATTGTTCTATAAGATTTCGATACAAGTATTAAAAATGATAGTAAAACTAAACTTTTCCACTATGTTTACATTTTATTTTGGTATTTATTAGTTAAAAGAGAAAAGTATTTTAAACTGGTGATAGATTAAATGAACAGTCATTTTTCCCTTCAAAACGACGTGTTAAGTAAAATGGGAGAAGTGATATTTAATAACATACAATCATCAGGTTAATTCAGACATTCTCTACATAAGGTGGACATTCTCTACATAAGATGACTCAATTAAATTCTAGAGTATGAACGCTTATTAATAGGTTAGTAGATAATCAAACTTTGTTACACATTTGTGGTTTAGTTAAAGACATGAAGAAAACGTTCCCGGATTTTTATCAAACATATGAATGCTATTTATTTCAAAATCGACTTGTATTACAATCTTTATAATATGAAAAATTTAAATTCGAAATTATCAAAATCTTTTGTACTTTTTGTTTCTCTAGTTTTCGATAATTAATCGAGACAAATTGGTTAAGTATCCGACTTAATTCAAAAGGGTGGGACCAAATGGCCCTTATAACCAAAGTATAGTGGGCCAAATGTATACACTTTTCAGTTGCTAATCGAGCCCAACTTTTATATAGTTGTTGGGCTTTACATGGTTCTTACAAAGTGAAACACACCGTATCGTAAATTTCTTACAAGATTTATTGTATTAAAAAGTTGGGGATTTTATGCATAAGTCCTCAACCAAACATTTTTATTATTCTAGGTTTAGGGGACATATCTCTTTCACCAATAAACTCATCCCTTTAATATTTATTATAACTAAAGGAAACATTCATGTATATCCCAATATTACCCTCAACCATTTATACTCAATTCTTAATTATAACCCCAATTTATCAATTTTGTCCACAAAATCCAATTTTGACTTTTTTTTTAGCATAATTTAATGGGTAATAATATACGCAGGCCAAATTAAACATTCATGCACTTTTTTACCATGATTTTACAA
>NW_012194250.1:22871-36439 GCF_000504015.1 Erythranthe guttata | reverse complement strand
CTTTTTTCTTTTCTATTTATTTATTTATTCATTTGTGTACATTTCATAAATATCTGAATTTTCGTTCAATTAATTGATTAGTCCAACTTTAGATTTTTGCGTCTTCTTTGTTTTTGTAAGACCTACGTCTGCTGAAATACACTATATAATTTTACATTATTGATCTACACATAATAATACACACCCATATGTACGTGTGCTTAGTTAATAAACTATTAGTGGGGATATAAATTGACAAGACTAATGATTCAAAAGATAACATGAAAGCTAAGTTAGATTTTGTCTAACAAAAAAATCTGACTCTTTGATTTTAATCCAAAAACAACCTAAAAGATAACATGAATACTATTACTTTACAAGTATTAATTCCATCAAATTCTTAAAACACAAACGTTAATTCAATAATATATCATGAGACCAAAAAGGTTATAATCAATTTTTTTTTTCTTTTTTTTATAATGAGAAATCTGTAGCCAATCAGATAGGTGAAATGAGTAACCTTTAACTTTCGTACAATAGCTCGTAAACCACACGAGAGATGTAAAATATTCATTAGGCTAACTATGTGTGATGAACTCATAGAAGAAACCGTTGGCAATAAAATTTAAATTTGAGTCAAGTGACACAAACTTTGTTGCTCTAACTGCCAGTCCACCCCTTATTAACAATAAATAGTCCAGAAATTGTATGTTGTACTTTAGACTCCATACATGTTGATGAAGGACAGAGCAATACTCGACAAACGTGCGATTCTCAGAACTAAACCTCGTACCAAGATGTTCATTCTTCCACTTGCCCTAAAATCATCCATGCAAGTATCATCATCCGTCAAAGCCGCACTAACCCATGTTTGAATATCGTTCATTTGAAGCTCAAATTTCAGCCCCTTACGAGAAAAAAACAACTCTTTAAAGGACTTTTGAAGCTCGTACACAGAGTCACTCACCTCCTCCACACACTCGAGTAGGCCCTCCTTTTCGCCGGGATTCAAGGCCCGATTTCTCGATAAATTTCTCAGTATTTTGTACGTCGATTGTGTGGTGTTGAAGGCAACTAGTAGGGCAGCGGTGGCTAGGGTTTTGGGGTTTGTTTTAATTTTGGTTGAATATTTTGCAAGAGATTTATTGCACAAGTCCGGGTACAAGGTTTTCTTGCACGATTTTTGGATATACTCGGATGCGTGGTACTTTTTCGTCGAAGGCCTAACTATACCCGAAGACGAAACTTGATTTGTGATCATCGATGATAGAAAAATGCATAGAAAAAATAGGTTGCGACTTGCGACACAAATGAAGAATGTTCTTCATGCTTGGGGAAGTTTGAGAAGATTAAGGATTTAAGGTTCCCTATTTATGGAAACTATTTTGACACCAATTTTGTTTAGTGATTTTCATTTATTTATTTATTTATTTTGAAGTGATATTTAGTGTGAGGAATATTCTGGTGAGGATAAGAATTGGACTAGTTCAACTAAGGACTAAGAGAGTGATGTGACCTTGATAGAATTTTCTTCTTGATATTTGGTAAAAACAAATTAATTTTATGAGTGTGTCACAAATTTATTGAATAATTAGATATTGACACAATTCAAGTAACTCTTATATTTTTTATAAGCCAAATTTCATTAATGTTTCCTCATTTTAACATTTGGTTCCACTTTAGTTATTCATGTCTCAATTCTCTCATTTTCATCATTTATCTTTATAATACATTTATCGTCATTCATCTGTGTACAAATTTGTTAATTTTAACGAAATTCTGTTACGAACAGATGAAATATTCCATTGTTAGAATTACTTTTTGATAAATTATGATTTTTTTCAATCAATAACAAAAATTTGTAATTTAAAAATAATATTTGCTACCAAGAAACACATAACTTAAAAACCATTATTTTTACAAAATATTAATTTATATTAAGATAAAAAAGAATCATTTGCTTTTGTGGATATATGACTTCAGTTAAGAAACGGATTTTAAATAATTATAATATGTCATCTACATATATTATCTATCAAAAATTTATTTTTATTTTTTTATGATCTTATGTTAATATTTAAGTAACTAATTCAATTATACATGTTTTTTTTAGTATTTATTAATTTGTTTATAGGTTATTTACAAAATAATTATAAAAAATAGAAATAATTCCATCCAGTAAATAAAATATTATGTTAAAATTAACTAAATTATACACCGAATGATTATATTGAGATATGCTATAGAGTTAAAAGGAATATAATAAGACAATAGATACAAGAAGGACTAAAGTGGAAATAAACAGTAAGATGGAGAATTATTAGTGTGGTTTGACATTTTTATAAACATTCGAAGGAATTCCTACTTAAATCTTTTTACTTAGCTTTTACTTCTTCTGCATGTGTTTACTAACTTAATTAAATTGAAGGGTTTCAATTATAGAGCTAATTAAATATTTGAAAATGCATGGTAAAACTAAATTCATTGGAACAAGTTGAATTGTTTATATAATTTTTTTTTTTAAATTCTAAATTCTTCCATTCAAATGTAATTTAAGTTAAATGATTATAGTAATTTTGTTTTGGACGAGACTATCATAAAGAGACGCATTTTATAATGTTAGGTCTTTAATTTCTCAACAATCAATTTTTTGCAATAAATTGATTACGAAATCAATTCCAAACAAGTTTGTGTCGTGCACGTAATTTAAAATCAAGATTGACAAGAAGTATATTATATGGGCAAATGGCAAAAAGGCACATCACAAGAGACTTAAACGCACATTAATCCGCAAAACAAACAGTCTTTCAAATAAATTCATCCCATGTCTTTAGTCTAAAATACCTTTTATAATATAATTCTTATTAATTCTATCCATAATGTTCTAACTTTTTTAATATTATACATTGACCCTGGATTTAAACAAATATATCACATTAATCCCCAAAATAATAATTTTTTGAAAAAACATTTTTTTTTTCAGAAAATAATTTTTTTTCTGAATTTTTTTTCCTGCCAGATTCCGGCGTTGACCGCCGCAGAGCTTTTTTTTTTTTGAAAAAAATATTTTTTCTTAAATTTTTTTCCGGCCGGTCAACCGCCGGTCTCCGACGTTGACTTTTTTTTTTTTTTTTCTTAGAAAAAAATATTTGAATTAATATTACTGTCTTAGCTGTTAAATTACTGTCTCAGATAGTAATATTACTGTTTGGGACAGTAATATTATGAATATGAATATTTCCGAACATTAATATTACTAATATTACTATCCCAAACAGTAATATTACTGTCTGAGACAGTAATTTAGCAACCAAGACAGTAATATTAATTAAAATAATTTTTTTAAGAAAAAACAAAATTTCTAAAAAAAAAAAAAGTCAATTAACAGTTAAACTACTGTCTCCGACAGTTAAATAACTACTGGAGACAATAATTTAGCAACGAAGACAATAATATTAATTACAATATTTTTTTAAGAAAAAAAAGGTCAATTAACAGTTAAAATACTGTCTCCGCAGTTAGATAACTGCTGGAGCCAGTAATTTAGCAGCCAACACAATAATATTAATTAAAATATTTTTTTAAGAAAAAAAAAAGTCAATTAACAGTTAAATTACATTCTCCGACAATTAAATAACTGCTGGAGACACTAATTTAGCAGCCAAAATAGTGATATTAATTAAAATATTTTTTAAAAAAAAAAAGTCAATTAACAGTTAAATTACTGTCTCCACAATTAAATTATTGTCTCCGACAGTTAAATAACTGCTGGAGACAGTTATTTAGCAGCCAAAACAGTAATATTAATTAAAAAAATTTAAGAAAAAAAAAGTCAATTAACAGTTAAATTACTGTCTCCGACAGTTAAATAACTGCTGGAGACTGTAATTTAGCAGCCAAGACAGCAATATTAATTAAAATATTTTTTTTAAGAAAAAATAAAATTATAAAAAAAAAAAAAAAGTCAACGCATGAGACCCTGCGGTCAACGGCGGTTGACCTACAGAAAAAAAAGTTTAAAAAAAAAAAAAAAAAAAGGTCAACACTGGAGACCGGCGGTCTCCGGTGGTGGTGGGTCAAAATTGGGGTCAAAATTAAAATTATGGTTAAAATTGGTTAATTGGTGAAATTAGGTGTAAATCATGAAATTTAAGTTGAATTGAGGGTAATTTTGGTTTATGTATAAAAGGATTTTTCTTATTTGTATAAGTTTGAATGAACTGGATTTATTTGAAAGACAAAAAAGTTGGATGTCCCTTTTTTAATTAAATGTTCTTGCCATGTGCCTTTTTGAGATTAACCCATATTATATATATATGTATTGCAAACATTTTTTTGCAATAAGTTATTACTGAAGAATTATTTTAGTGAAAAATAAATAAAATTTGTGTTGAAATCTTATTTCCATGTGATTTGTGGTTATTTGCACAAAAGTGTGGTTTATTGAGTGTGCATATGTAATTGCGAGTCAAAAAAGTAAATACATAAATTTGTGTTTATTATTAATAGGATGATTTTCAGGGTTTTGTAGAATCCCTAATCTACGTATAATAATATATACTCATGTGTATTTGTGTTTAGTGAACAATTATTTATGTAGATTTATAGTTTAAAACCACATGATAAATTCACCAGATGTAGGATTTCATAAGCCTGATTTCTAGCTCACTGGTCCCCTAATTGTAACAAAATCGTGACAGTTCGTATTTCTTTTAGCAAAATTATTCGAACCTTCATATTTTTGGTAGCGGGTTTTAAATGAGACGCATCCCGAGAATAGCTCGAAAATCGATTTTTTTTTTTTTGCCATCCCTAATATAGACGAGTTAAAATACGACTTAATTCGAAGTGGTGGGGACCAATGGGACCTTATAACCAAAGTATATATATATTATTCGGCCAACGAATACACGTTCTTTTATACTAATCCAGCCCATTAACTTTTAAATGGTTTGCAAATGCCCTTGTGGGGCCCATGTTAAAAAAATTCACTATTATTTTAGTGTAAAGATAAAGATTTGCCAAAAATTGTTATGTTTGTATGTAATCTATTATCTACATATGCTTAGGGTGTTTACTTGGCTGGTAAATCGATGGAAACAAATTCAGTACGTACCAAATTCAGTTCGGTGTTCGATAAATATTTTTTGGAATTAGGGTATTCGTTACAATATATGGTATTGATACCCAGTATACCATACCGTACCAAATACTGAAATATTTAATATATTATTTTTAAATTATATAAGGTTATAACAATTTATAAAATACTTTTAAATTGATAATTATTTTTCATTATTTACAAATTAGCCTCTACTTATAATCATTTTTTTTTATGGTTGATTATTGAAATTTGTATGTCAAATTCAAGAATTAATTAGTTGAAATATATATATTTTTATATTTTTTAAAATATTAAAATATATTTTCGATTTACCCAACCTAATACTTAGTTCAGTACTGTGAACAATACAAATTTTTGAAATATCCAAACTTCGATATACCGAAATTCCGTTACGATAAGTTAAGATATAACCAAATGAACACCCAGTGTATGCTTGGAAAGAAGTCTACTAGAGGTGTCTCATAAAATAATTAAGATAATATAAATTAATTGAAAAGATCAATATGCTATTAAGATTTTTATTGACTCTATTCCCACTAAAAACGGCGGGAAAATCGAACATAAATTCAGGCATCTTAATTAAATATCTACCTTATTATATAGATATAGTTTATATTAAACAATTTATTAATATTTTCTTTTTCAGATTACTAGATAGGTATGAAAGAAATTATCAAAAAAAAAAAAAAGATAGGTATGAAAGATACTTTAGTTTGTTCTTCTTTTTGGTTTTTCTTTTTCCGGACATGAAAAAGCAGATTCTAATTGTATATCACTTTTATTAGATATATATGATATACACTTTATAATTATTTTTACATTTTTTGTCACAAAATTTAATTTAAATTTAATCAATTGATTATACTTTAGTTACCATCAATTAATCTATTCAATTATTTACTTGGTGATTTCTTTTGTTGTATGAAAATTTTATTTATATAGATATTTGGATCAATAGATTTTTTTTATTGAAAATGCATGCAAATTAAACTTCACCTAATATATAATCTTACCACACACAAATATATACACACACCCACACATAAGTGTATCAATCAAAGGGATATTACAAATATCGTTTCAGTTCTAAAAATACCATTTAGACTTCAAACGTGAACATTTGATCATTTCCAAGGCTGAATTTGGTAAATATCAGAACACGGGATTTGTATGTCGTTGAATTAGCTTTCTAATACAAATTGAATTAACTAGACTGAATATCAAGTGAGAAAATTACTCATGAATCACAATAAACATTGTCCATAATTTTGATGTTTTGAGTTATCTAAAATTCAAAATGTAACTCATTCATACATACATTTATCACCCGATGTCGAATCTGGTTGGTTCAAGTCGGATTATACAGTTAACTCAAAGGACTACCGTTTCAGTGCTTCGAATTTCGCCAAACTACAAACTGATCGAAATCACATTCAGATTCATAAACAATATTAGTAAAATTGATACGACAGTTAACATTTCAGATCAATTAGTTTAGTGCTAATTATCTAACTTGAAAAGCACACTTCACTAAATTTAGCATAAATAAAACACACTACTAATTAATTACAGCAACACCAAAATCAGACAACACTTGAGCTACAAAACTGAACCAACAACAACAACAAACAAAATTACACAAACATTAAAACAACTATACACAAGTAATTATTTTCTCAAAAAAAAAAAAAAAAAAGAGTTTAAAATATATAACAACGACTTTAATTAATTAAGGAAGTTTATGCCTAGTTGCAAAGCGATTAACCAAAGCCAGTGCATTACTAGTAACCTGCGCACAGTTCAAAACCCTTCTCCTTATCGCAGCCTTAACACTTCCGTCGAATGCGGGGCCCGCAAACCCATCGACGCACGTGTTCTCATTCGTGAGGGCAGCACTGGTCCACGTCATCACATTGCTGACGTGCCAGTTGAAGTCCTGGCCCGCGACCCGGCCCATCGACCCGAGTTCCTTCATGGACCGGCTGAGTTGATCCACCGTGTCGCCCATGTTGTCTATGCAATCTCTGACGGCTCGGTGTTCGGCTGGCTTCATTCCCTTCATCTTAGCCAGCCGGGAGATGAAGCTAGCCGAGGAGCGGGCTCGGGAGAGGCTCACGGAGAGTGCGGCTTGAGCCAGCTGGCGGTGGGTGAGCTGAGGTGTGGTGGTGTAGTTGGAGAGACACTGCACGCAGAGGGCTGGGTAGCGAGTGGCTCTGCATTCGGCTTTGATGAAATCTGCGGCGGCGGCGGATTTAGGGTTTGTGTCGGTGGAAGATTTTGCTGTGTGGGAATGTAAGAGAAGAAGAAGAAGAAGAAGCGAGAAAATGGTGACGGCTTTTGCCATTAATGGAGTTTTTTTTTCAGTGTTGTTAGGTTTTTGCAGAGAAGTGAAATATCATGTTTATACTTTATATATATATAGAGAGCTTTTGAGGAGCCCTTTAGTTAATTTCAAATTTCAATAAAATAGAAATAAAAATTTTGGATAAATTACGGCCACCACTGAGGTGAGATCAAATTACGAAAAAACACATTATGTTTGGGTAATGTAACCATCTCCTAAACTATGGATCTTCTTTCACGTCTATTTCTACGGTGTCAAATTAATTTAGTGGAATCTACTAAATAATTATGTGTAATATTCTCTAGTTTGTACGCGTTTTAGTTTTTGCCCCATTCGAGCTCCACATTTTGAAACAAGATGATCATAAGATGTGTCTCTTGGCTTGTACATATCAGATTGTGGTGCATCAGAAACTGCATTTTTATATAAAATGAGTACAAACTAGAGAACATCCTACAAAATCTAGACGATTAATTAAGTTGAATTAGACATCATACGCATAGACATGTAAGAAAATTCATAATTAAAGAAGGTAGTCGTAATTACCCAAATATGAGAATTTTTTTTTGTAAGTTAATCATACTCCACGGGTGGCCGTAATTTATCTTAAAAATTTATCATTTTCTTTTCCAAAAAAGAAAAGCAAAAGTTTTTAAATGCATGATGAGAGATGAGTAGATGACCATCTTTAATTACTATATTTTAAATTTGCCACACACTTTCTTTTTACTGGCTCTTTTTTTTTTTTCTGTGCTTATTTCTTTCTTTTAAATTATTCTTGTGTACTTTTTCATTTGTTAATCAAGAAAAAACGATAGTTGGCAAGAGAATTCGAACTTAGGATAATTGACAAAGACTCACTTGCTCCAATCACTAGATCATCATTTGCGGAAAGTCACCAACAGTTTTAAAATGGTAATAAGTAGAGAAAGCAACTTACTTGAATCTTACTGTATCCAGCCAGAAATAAAAAATGTTAGATCTTGCTTTGAAAACAAATTGTGCATGAAATCCATATATAAAAGAAAATAAATAAATAATCACACAATCAATTATCTTGGTCTTGGTCAATTCTAGTTTAATATAGTAACTGACTTGTACAGGTTGGAGGTCAACTTGATCTTGGATGATTTTTGTCGATGGTTCTAGACTTTTCTTAGCTGTTCATACTAAGCTTTGTAATTAATGTACACAACATTGTTAATCCTTTGTTAACAGCTAATGGATACTAATAAACTTAATTAATTAGTTAGTTAATTAATTGGCCTCGTTTTCCCAAACAAAAGCCTACATGTCAACCCTTGGAAATTAACATTAATTGTAATGGCAAACATGTAAATGACTAGGACTAGTAGGGGTTTATAGAAAACTGTTCATCCCTATTTTAAATCTAAAGAGTCGGCTAAAACATATACTAATAATTTAACTATGATACGCCATTAGCCGTTAATTGTATGGATAAAGTACAAAGAACTCACTGAGGTAAGGCTTAATTACAAAAAAATCCTCATTGTTTACATAATTACTAACACCCTTTGAGGTATTTCCCGTCTAACGAATTTACCTTTACAGAGTTAACAATAATGGAATCAAATAAATTTCATGGAATATCCATTTTAGAATGACCAGAATACCCTTAGGGGTTTAATTGTAATGTTTGTAAAACAAGTCTATTTTATTTCTTAAACTCTTTACTTTTTATAATTTTTTTGTTTGTTTGCTGTTAACTAGCCTTTTTGTGTCATAAGGTGTTATGCCTGGGGTTTTACATGAGAGGCCAAAATGTAAGAAAATTAGAAAATTAAATTTATGACCGTTTTTTTTCACCCCGTTTAATTATTTCAACACAAAGGGTATTTTAGACAACTACATTTTCTATTACGGTTTGTTGCAGCCCGTTGGTTTCAGTGCAAACAAGGAAGACTTTTCGTAATTAGGCCTTACCTCAGGGAGGTCTTTGTAATTTGTCATAATTATGTTATGCAGCAGGGGTCAGGAAGCATCTTCGTACAGATTTTGCCAAAAGGCAACAGGGAGGATTAGTTAATCACTAATGACTTCCATTATAAATAATTTCCGGCTTCGATTTCCGATGACGCATTTTCGCGATTGCATCTTCCAAGAACACCACCACGAGAATACGTGTAAAAAAACTAATTAAAATCTAATAAGAATATAAGTTTAGAGATATTGTACTACAGTAATTTCTCCCTAACCACAGATTAAAACTCGAATCGTAAATCGAAACTTCCAGCACCTTTCATTTCATACTCTAACGAACCTTTCGTATTAGCATCTCATACAACTATTGTACAACATTAATCTTCTGTCGTAACATTAATACAGTGTCGGCCCCCGAGTTTCTAATTTTACAATAAAAGATAAAATACAACGAACAAAATTACTGCGACAAGCAAATCTCAACCCTCAAAAAGTAGTGTACATATTTATTTACCGGTGTTACATAAAATCAAACCGTTAGGTATTTGAGCATCGCTCCACGAATCTTTTCCATATACTGTGCCGCTTGTGTCTGCATTATCGAGAAAAAAATAATATTATAAAAAAAAATAAAAAAATAAAAAAATAAAAAAATATCGTATCGAAAGAAAACCTTAATTACGACTTTGCCCCTCTCACCTGGTTACCCTGATATGCAGTCGCAATATTTTCATCGAGAAGTGTCAATAAAGATCTGTTCAACTCGTTACTCTCGACCATGTCCAATAACTGCGCATTTTATAAAACGGAATTTACATTATATGCAATAAAATGAATTATTTACCTAAAATGTTATAAAAAAAAAATCGAAAAGAAAAGGAGTGGCATTACAGTAGCCTTGACATCTTTTGACGTAAAAAGTTTCATCAAGCTGCTTCTTGCTGTCACAAGTTCGGATTGCATTCGATCGTATGCTTCTGTATAATATGGCGAAATAGTTAAAGAGAATATCCTTTTTTTTTTAAATATATAATTATTTTTACGAGTGGTTTCAATCTTAACCTATTCCTTCTTGCAGGGCTTTCGAAAGTGTTTCCAGCTCGAATATTCTGTCTTCCACATCCTACAAATGAAACCGTTGGATATGCATTTCACGTGTGTACTTATCATTAATCGAGTGGATAAAATACAAAAAGATGACGACGAAAATACCTGAGTTTTGGAGACGGCAAATCTTAGTTTTCCCAGTTCGAGTTTCAGGTGAGAGAAAAATTCCTCGTTCAATCTGTGAAAACAGGTGGCAGTGCAAACACTAAGCAATCCAATTCACGAGATAAAAATTAAACTTATCCAAATTAAATTAATTTCCGGGTTTCTTGGAGACGACAGTCTGAAATTAGATGCATAGCAAATGATTGGTTGACCATGCTTAACAGTTTCTTTAATCTTTTCGTTGAATAAGATACAAGAAAATATATTAAATGCAATGGTACTGTAAGCTAAGTAAACTAAAAAAAAAAAAAAACTTTTATAAATTAAACGACTGCGCGTTTTTAGGATAAAGAAACACTGACCGAGGCCTCAATCTTGCAATCTCGAATTCAATCTCCTGTGCTTCAGTATCTAGAAAATACTCAACCAACTTCTCTTCAGTATCCGGTGCCACCCGATTCTAATTTAAATTAAACAAAAAAAAAAAAAAAATGGATGCGTATTAATAGATTCCACGAAGAGCAACAACAAATGCAAGCACTGCCACATTCATCAAAAATATCAAATTAATTCTGCATTCAATCAGTTCCTTTTTTTACTTATCTCCAATATCTCAAACATTCGTAAATCCAAATCATATTTCCCGGCAAAAACGATATACAGGACTTAAACCAACTGACCTATTTCATAAAATAAACGTATAATTCGGCCCTGCACATTGCTCGAATACACATGATAAAAATCAATTCTTTGAATAATATCCACATAAAAAAAAATTGATTTCCTATAAAAAAGAAAGTAAGCAGAAAAAATATAATCCACCTCGCGAAGAGCACGCATACGGTCCTTCTCTTCGCGGACTTGGCGCTCGAAAGCTTCTCGGGCGTCGGCATCCTTATCGAGGCGTCGCTTGAATTCCAACCTCGATATGTGGTCACCCTTCGGAGCACCCAATACGCCTTCTGGGTCCTTCCTTGACAAACAACAGACAACATTTTCATCAAGAAAAAACCATTTTCACAAAATGTGATCAAAGTGGCATTTTATCAAACAGTTTGTGTGCGTGGAGAGAGGTGAGAGAAAGAGAAGAAGAACGCACCCATCCTATGCAGCGGATTTTAGTAGAATGAATTCTGGGCTTCGTCGGCTTGGAGATGGTGATTGGGATAGCAAGTTTGAAGCTGAAAGAAGTGGCCATGGATGGATGGCCGTTTGTTTCAGCAGCAGTTCTGTTTTGATTATCCCTTTGAAATTTTGCATTTTTTTTATTTAAATATAAATATGAAATGGAGGATTTATTGGATCTATAGCCCATTTTGTGGCCCATTACGTTTTGGAACAATATTTTTAATTTTAATTTCTTTTCTTTTCTTTCTTTTTTTTTTCCAATTTATTCTGAAAAAAATAATTCTGATAGTTTCTTATTTTGTTCCAAAGTTTATATTTATAATATCAATATTATTATTTATATATTTTATATTATAGGTGATGGAAAATAGGAATTTCGATTTTTGGTCGCTTTTGATAAGAATAAATCCGGATCATTTTTTTTTTTCATTTCGAGTTCTCTATTTTTTAAAAATTTTCTGGAAATTAGTTTGAATTATTTTTTTACATACAAGGAAAATAAAAAAAGGAAAAAAACCAAAAGTATTAAAGACAATAAAAAACATGACAATTGTTTTTTTTTTTCGGTCTTTTACAATTTTCATTGCATCAAAACGGATAAACTTTCAAATGCACGTATGACGTGCTCGATCTACATACCATTAGCAAAACGGATGCAAATTTGGATTAATTGGCACAAATTATTTTGCTCCAACAGCTAAGTCACTGATTGTTATAAAAAAAGAGAATTATATGCCCGTATGTATGTGTGTGTGATTTGACGTATATTATGGTGCAAAATTATTCCCGATGTATTTGACCAGGTATAATACTCAAGATCCTTGTCTATTGCTTAAAAAATTGAATTTGTAAAATAGACTAGGAAGTAGTTCATACTTAATCATATTCACGAGAGCGTGTCTTTATGGTCAATTCTATACTACACCCGATAAAGTGTACATTTGATACATTTTTACCGTCAATCTACACGCACTAGCTTACATGTATGTTTGTTTTTGAGTGAATTAATGATTGTGACACATGTCTAGCAAAAAAACCTTAGGTATGTAATTAGATTCCACTGTGTTTAAACACACTAAAAGAAATGACATATAATATTATATTCAAATATATTTAAAATTTTAAAAGTGCACAATGTTTTTGTACGTCTCATAATCGTACTAAATATTTTCGATTATGTCTCTAGATACACAACATCAACGAATTAAAATGAAAGAATATCATCTTCTCTTTTATATTAAATCGTTATTCGTTATCTAAAATGTTCGCTTAACAATCACTATAAATATTAGAAAAATAAGTTCGCATTTGCACGTATAATCACGTAATATGCATTTGATTTGCACTTAATTTCCAAGCTATTTTGATCGGGGTAAAATTATTGAATTATCATATTTTGTATCAACTCTTATTTTTGTGTTAACATTTTATTATAAAGTAATAAAAACATCTAAAAATATGCTGACAAGCGTGTGATTATAAATCAAAATATTGTATTAATAAATGATTCAAAATGTGGGTCATATTATATTTTGAAATAGGAGGTTATTTAGATAAAAGACTCAATTTCCATATTAAAAAAAACACTTTAAAATATATTTCTTACCAAACCCCATTAATTAATATATTTTGACACAATGAAGAAGCACTATCTAATGAAAGTACAAATAGAATATAAGTCAACAAATCTTTCTAATTGCCTCGTCATTAATCCATTGATTATAAGAGTAGATTATTATTACAAAACAACTTCTTAAGTACTCCAAACTACTATAGTTTAAGGTCCTAATTAAGTGTGCCGACAAGATTAGATTATGCTATATTATATTGGAAAATGGA
>NW_012194250.1:0-21127 GCF_000504015.1 Erythranthe guttata | reverse complement strand
GTTATTTTCGGTGTGACGAGGACCTACCCCCAGATCTGAAGCAGCAACATCAACGTGACTACAGTCTGGTTCGAATGTGACTATTCAATTTTTTTTTTGCTACAGTCTGGTTCGAATGCCGTCAAGACTTGCTACGGTGTCAAACCTCCCAAAAAACTCATGTTGTCGCCTCATACATATCACACCACCTTCCTTTCGTTATTTTTAATTTTTTTCTTTTTTTTTCTCTCCAGATCTGAAGCAGCAACATCAACGTGACTACAGTCTGGTTCGAATGTGACTATTCGATTTTTTTTGCTACTTTCTGTTTTCGTGTTCTTGGAAGTTTCTCAGCAACTCATGATTACTTTTGGCATTTAAGGTTTTTTCATTGTGACTGTGTGTGTTTAAATATTAGAGAGAGAGAGGGAGCCTATCATCATACTTGAGTTAGTGGAGTCGATATATATGTATATAATGATTTTTTATCAATTTTTTTATTTATGTATTTTTCAATTTCTCCTTCTTTTTTCTTTTTTTCCAAATCTGAAAATACAGTTCAAATATGTACAGTAGCAGCAACATGACTATAGTCATATTTATGTATTTTTCGAATATGACTACTGTTGAATATCATTGTAGTCATATTCGAATATGTTCTATATTCTCGTTTCAAGTTGACTTGTAATAACAAGATTCAAATTGTGATTTTTTGTGATCTTTTTGTGTGGATGTTGATTGCATTGTTTCCCTAAACAATAGGGAATTTTAGTTGTTTTATATAATTTGATAAACATCACTTTACCTCACTATATAATTGGAATTTTGAAGTTAAAAATTTTAAAAAATGCAATATAAAGAAAGAATATGACTACAGTTGATATAGTCACATATAGTCATATTAGACTATAGTCTTATTCAACTATAGTTATATTCGGCGTAGTACACTTGTCGGGGAAAAAAAATCAATTTTTCGTTAAAAAAAATTAAGAAAATATGCCTATAATCTTATTCAACTATAGTCATATTCGGCGTAGTAAACTTGTCAGGAAAAAAAATCAGTTTTTCGTTTAAAAGAATTTAAGAAAATATTAAAAAAATATGAAAAAAAAATAATTAAAAAAAAAACTTCATCTTGCACGTGGGTTTTGATTTTGTATGTGAAGAAGCAATTTTTCTTTTCTTTTTTAATTTGTTGGCTGATTTTATGGAGTATATTAAGGTGATTTTTATTTTTTTAATTAGTTGGCTAATTTCAAGGGATTTGAATATTGAGTTGGAAAAAAATTACTATTATTTTGGCATTATTTAAGGAAAGGGACGTGTATTACTGGGATGGATTATTTTTTGGTAGGAGATTTTCTAATTTCAGAAGGGTAGTATTGGAATTAATATTTATAGGGGTTTATCACAAAGAAAGATTTAAGGGTTGGACATATCACCATTTATTACTCATCCAAGGGGTTTATTGCTAAAGACCCCCCTTTCTTCTTTCACTTGGTTTCTTCTGTCTCTATAACTCTATATTGAAATTAAATTCCATTTAATTGGCAAAGTTATAATCTTATTCTTTAAATTTGTCTACCTTTCGAAGACGATCGTGCGGCCATTCGGTAACTTTTAGGGGTACAAATTACAACGAAATTTTCGAATTATGTCTACTTGATAAAAAAAAAATCGATTTGGGGATCAACTTTTTCATTGTAATTTCTGATTCTTTTGGAATCGGAATTAGATTCAATTTTTCCATTTACAAACGTTGAAACATCTTCCAAAAATTATTAAAACATAAAATACACGTGGCTGATCATAAATACTAATTATGGTTGGGAAATTTCAGGCAAATCGTATCTGTATATTTGTGAAGTGGACATGCAAATTATATATTACTTCCTCCCTTCCTAAATAAGTGTCGTTTTTTAACTTGATACAAATCTTAAGAATCTCAATAAATATGTCATGATTTTAGGAAAATAGATATTGATGGACCAAAATACCTTGTTTATTAATTAATGCAGGAAAAGTGCTATAGAGTTAATAAATGTAAAATTGAAAAATAAACAATTAATGCAGCATTGTAATTGTAAAATGACAGATAATATGAAACAAAAAAAAATCTCAAAAGAGACAGATATTATGGAACAGGGAGAGTAATACACATTATTTATATTAATGCAAATTATTTGTCGATTTATCTTTCCTTAAGAGGAACTATGAACACATGCACGTACGTATGTAAAATTCTTTGACAAAACCAAAACAATTATATATAAATAATAATTAATTAGGACTTATAGAAGACAACATTTTGATTGTAATTGGCTTAATTAATTTAAATTCATGTCACGTCTATGTGTGTTTATATATAGGTTGCCCTACAATTGAATAAGCTACATGTCTCATGATGCAAACCATTTGTTCATGTGTCATTGGTTCGAAATTAAATATAATTGTATATATATATGCCTCCATATATCTAACATATTTTAATTTCTTGGGTTGCGTTGTCAATGAGTGGCGAGTTCAGAAATTTGTTATATGGTGGATTTAATATTTTTTGGGGTGTTCGGCATGAATAGTCCATAAGGTGTCCGTCCGGTAGGTGTTCTCTACTGCCGGATACAAAACGTATCTGAAATGCGAAAATATTAAGAAGTTAAAGATTCCGTACTATATATATATTGTCAGATAGTTATATTTTTAATTTTCACCAGCAAACATATATAATAAAGTTAGATCGCATGTTCCTATATTATGTAGAAAGAAATACATAGGTACAGTTTGTTATTTTGACACATAAATCAGAGTGAAATATACAGTTAAACATCTATAAATTAATACAGTTGGAATTATGGAAATTCTATTAATTTAGTGAATTATTACGTAATTGAGTTAATAATTTAACATATTTTCACCGAGTCGGAACCGAAAGAAACTATTTTAATCGAGATTTTTAATTTATCGAGTATTAGTTTATCGAGATTCAACTGTAGATAACAATTTATAAGTGAAAATGTCTTAAAGTTTGATGTCAATCACAAATTATCCAAATTTTTTTTTCTCCTTTCGAAATCAACTATCCAAATTGAACATGACCTAAATTGTAGGGAGCTATTGGGGAAAAATTGAGACTCATATTAATTTACAATATAAAAAAACTAAAATGTATATGTATTTTTTTTAATTTTATATAAAATTTAGAATTTATACCCTTATAAATTATAAACATCTTCTATAAATTTAAGGTCTTCATTTTTTTTTATTATTTATATGAAAATAAATTTTATTTCTGGACATCTTAGAATCCAAACACTGCCAACATCGTCATCCTATACAGTTCATATAATATATATGTAATTATATGTTTTAAATAATCATCTACAAATTTAGAGGATATTTAAAGTAATTGCCTCTTTGTGTAATTATAACCACCCATAATCTATGTATTGTCTTATAAAAAATCTCTTATCCAGTAGGTAAATTCGACACTGTAATGGCGGGCCGTATGTTAGACAGCACATGGTTGAGGTATGAGGGGATAATTGTAATTACCTGAGCATGAATAATATTTTTTCTTTAATTTGAACTTACTTCGGTGGTAGCCGTAATTTGCTTATAATATATTAAAGGGTAAATTACAACCACCCCTGATGTATGGTCAAATTACGAAAACCCCCTCTTATTTAGGTAATTACAATCACCTCTGAACGATAAATATTCTTACACGTCTACTCTAGCGGTTTCAAATTTAGTGGAAACTTCTAGATTATATGGAATATTTCTCAATTTAGGACCCGTTATATCCCATTCGAGCTCCACATTTTGAAGTTAGATGATCATAAGATGTGTTTTTTGGCATGTATATATCAGATAGTGGTGCATCATAAACTGTATTTTTGCACAAAACAAGTTCAAATTAGAGAACATTCCACGGAATCTAGATGGTTATGTTGAATTTGACACCATAAGGGTAAAGATGTAAAAAAATTCATAGTCGAGGAGTAAATGTAATTATCCAAAAATAAAAAGTTTTTTTCATAATTTGACCATATCTCAGGGATAGTTGTAATTTACCCTTTATTAAAAGTTTAGACGAATAAGTCTGGAAAAGAGACCCACGTTGAAAAATATCCACCTAAATTAGACCCTCAAGTCAAAAAAAATAAACCTAAGTATTGGGATTATTACCTGCCCCAATTCATATTCATCACTTAGATACATTTAACAATATTATTAAATTCCTTAATCTTGAAACGAAAATCTACATAATTTATTGGGATTGAAGTAATATATATTAATCAGACACGTAGAATTATAGGTCAAGAAAAAACCTTAAAGAAATCCTCAAACAAACTTGTACCAAATTATTCAACAAACTCAATTGGCCCACAAATATATATACATCCAATTTGCAGGACCCCCCTGACAAATTTGCTAACCTTAAATTAATGATTAATGAAATGGAGCAATATAGATATATTTAATCTTAAACGAGGAGACAATATTTTCATGCAACGTCGTCGTACGATCGAGCCACATTAACAAAGATAATTTTAATTTATTATTTGGTCATTTTCATATGAAATATTAAATATGGTTCGTGTTCACTTTTGTTTAAACATGCACGTATGCATATATTTAGTCTATTATTATTATTATTATTATTATTATTATTATTATTATTATTATTATTATTATTATTATATATGTATACATAATTTATTGTCGTTGTATTGAACTCCCATATAATTTTTAATAATTTAGTTTTATATAAAAATAAAATTAAGTATTTTTTTATTAAAAAAATAATAAATAAGTTTAAAGAGTAAGATAAATAAGTTACGAATCGTAATTTAGAACGAGGGGCGAACCCACCATTCGGTAAAGATTATCGGCCGATGGTAATAGGGGCTATTGGAGTACTTAAATAGATCACTAGATGAGTTATGACTGAATAATAATAATTTATTTTATTTTCTTAATTTTATTTATTTAAATTATAAAGAAACTTTCGAAAAAAGGAAAATGATCTCCAAAATTGATATAATTATAAGTTTATTCTCTTTTTATTATTATTTTTTTCTTCTTATCCAAACAACATTAAAGAATAATATAATTTTAAATAAATAAAACTATATAACTTTATAATTTGAGTTCCGGTCATAATAATAATAATAATAATAATAATAATAATAATAATAATAATAATAATAATAATAATAATAATCTTTGAAATATGAGAGTTGTACGTCAAATCAAACAATATATTTTACAAGTATGTATCGGTTTGAAGACATTGGCCGACTCAGTTTTTCATAATCAAAAGTGGATAAGAATTCAGAAAATAGACAGATGATAAATACTCTTGTCCTAACAATTAATTAACTTATTTCATTTACATAAGGAGTTAAAAAACTACTACATGTGACAGCATCTTCTCTTTTCCTTAAATTCTAAATTACCATGATTTCGAGTAATTTTTCAAACAATATTGTTGTCTTGTTTCATTTCGTAATAAAGAAATAGATACACATAAACCATCATATTTATTATCAGAAAACGAAATATGATTTTATTTATGAATTTATTTAATCTTTTAACTTAAAGAAGGGTTTCTTGTATTATATTCAATAGTTGTACTATTTTTATTGGCAAAAATACTTTAACAGACTACTCCATCAGTTCCTAAATAATAGTCGATTTTCAGCTTTGCACAAGTGTTGAGAATTCTAATAAATATTTTGTTTGATTTTTAATGATGTAAACGAGAAAATTAATAGAGTTGAATATATATATGCGCAAAACATGAAAAAAAAAATTGCTTTTATTATAGTATTTGAATTCTAAAGTGACAAATAATATGAAATAAAAATATTTCTCCAAAATTGCCAATTATTGTTGAGCGAAGAACGTATTAACTATCTGAAAAATTCATCGTTAATTCACAAATTGCGTGCTACAAAAAATGCATGTTAGAATTTTTTTATTTTGCTATATGAATAACAGTAAAAAAATCTTAGCAATTCGATATAAGACAGACGTATCGTACCGTACCAAACCGAATAAATTTTTTAAACATATTCTATCAAAAGTTAAAAATGAGAAGATAAATATATAATTAATTAATTATAAATTAATATTAATTAATATCCATCTATTGTTTCCTTCTTCACACACACACACACAAACACACACACATAGTCACACACACGTAACGTGGCAATGACGAAATAGGTGATGTTATGCTGGAGTAAGATTGCATTCACAGGCTGCCACTCTGTAGCGAAACAGTGAAGAAATATATTTAATTATTTTTCTCTACTTTAATTAGATTTTTTTTTTTTTTTAATTTTATTTTTTGGGTGTGGGGTTAAATGTAGCTTTGTGATTGGGTCACCCAATGATTCACTATCTCCACTATCGTGGAGTCGATAACACCAGATCAAACACCCTTTTGTAGTTCATCAGTACCTTTCCCCAAAACCAATGGTGGGCCCACCTAAAAAACACACACACACACACAAACAACATATTAATAAATAATAATATTTTATTCAATCCGAAAATTTGGTACTAGTATATATAGGTGGGTAAGGGGGACTTTTGAGTTCAATTCAACCAAAGTTGTTCTTTTTTAATTTAAATAAATAAATTCAAAAAAAAAGATATTAATATTAATATTATTGTGGAAATTAATAAATAAAAAAAAATGGGGGGGCAGCCTTGCTGCGACAAGCTGGGGGTGAAGAAGGGGCCGTGGACGGCGGAGGAAGACAAGAAGCTGATCAACTTTATATTAACAAACGGCCAATGCTGCTGGCGGGCAGTCCCCAAACTGGCGGGGCTCCGCCGCTGCGGGAAGAGCTGCCGCCTCCGCTGGACTAACTATCTCCGCCCTGACTTGAAGCGTGGGCTTCTCAATCAGGCGGAGGAGCAGTTGGTCATTGATCTTCACTCCCGTTTTGGTAACAGGTATATATATATATATATATATATATATATATATATATATATATATATATATATATATATATATATATATATATAACATGCTTTTCGTTGGTTAAAATATTTTGTTGCATGTTTTTGTTTCCCCTTTTGCACACTTTTTATGTATATTAATAACAAAAAAAAAAAGGTTAGCTTTTTCAATCAAATCTTTTACCACCTAGGTATTTACATTTGCATGTAATTATATATACTAGGTTGTTACACATAGATATATTATGGATAGTCATTCACATATAAAAATACAAATTCATATTGATACTGATATTAATATATATATGCACAAATGGCTGATAATTTTTTATTAGATTCGATTTTCGTTTCATCAAGCGTAACATAAATTTGACCTGGTACAATTAAACTAAAAAGGTGACTCGTCGATTTCAATTTGTTCGTACTTTGGAGTAGAGTTGAAACAAAATGACCACTCACATGATGTTGAAAACCTTATTTTGTTTCTTTAATTTACAAAAAAAAAAAAAAAAGATATAGTATTTGTCTTTTTAGGTCTCCAAATGCATAATTGTTTTTTTTTACCAATTTTATCTTAAAAAGTGAAAAGAATAAAATGAGATTGAATATACAAATATGGTTGAAAAAATCAGCCACTCGAAGTGCGATGATTAAACTCTTTTAGTGACATATATTCATGTTATATATATTGCTTTTTTTCAAGCCAATAAAAATTTTGTACTAAGAAAACTTTTTGATTTATTTTTTTAATTTAATAAGGTGGTCGAAAATCGCAGCAAGATTGCCAGGAAGAACAGACAACGAGATCAAGAATCACTGGAACACACACATAAAGAAAAAGCTCATCAAAATGGGCATCGATCCGGTCACTCACGAACCCCTCCACAACGAAACTACCAACAAGGAAAATAGCAACGACAACGACCCAAAAAACACACAATCTCACACACCACAAGGTACTTCTCTAGGCCTGGAAAACGGCACACTGTCCCCAGAGGGGGCCACGGCCCCCTCTGCGGCCAGCCTGGAGGAAAATTCATATAATTCACCAGCATCGACTGATCAAAACAGTACTTCCTCCGAAGATACTGAATCGAACAATGAGAAATTATACGAAAACGATCCCTTGATTAGCTGCCTATTCAATGACGAAGATCCGATTATTGAATCTCCATGGGAATTATTATTACAAGCTCATAGTAATGAACAAGACAATTTGGACAGCTTTTGGGCGATGATGCCTTGGGAAGAAAATTGCCCATGGTTGTTGGATTGTCAAGATTTCGGGATTCATGACTTTGGTTTCGATTCTTTTAATGATTTGGAAATGGTCGACGATGATGCTTTTAATCCCGAAAAATAAATAAATGATCACCAATGAAGGAATCATCATGCACATATTATTATTTATATATATATAGTTTATTTTTATTTTTTGAAAAAAAAAATTGGAACCTTTTTAATTCCTGTGAAGAGGGTTCTCAACTGTCAAAATTAGAGAGGGAATTATGAATTTGAAATTAAATATATTATGTCATATGTGCCACAAAAAGAATGGGCACACATAGTGTAGATAGTGGTTATTATTATTATTATTATTATTATTATATATATATGTGACAGAATATAATGTACATGTAAATATATGTATATGAACATTATCTTATAATTTATGTGTTATTTGTAATTTATCATGCCAATAAAGAGGAAGCTCCTTTTGCTCTTTTTTTTCTTTTTTATTATTTTATTATTTTTATTTTTTAGGTTTTTGAAAAGTAAGATGATTGAGACCATACTTGCTTTATGCATAATTGTGGTAAATTTTAAGGTAATAGTGACAAAAGTTCGAGGCCAGAGCGTAGTGTTATTTGACTGAAGTTCGATTTATAAATTAATTATATTATGTTTGACACTTCTATATTGAATTTTAGGCCGATAAGGTTCTTAAAACTTCTTGCTTATACACAAATGCCGCAGTTATTTAGTGTATTGGGGCAAACTTCGTTCTTATAAAGTAGCTCGTAATCTATGGTTCCAGATTCCAATCGAATCGTGGAGTTTTTATTATATATGCAGAGTACTTCAATTTTCTTATTAGTTAATTAATTTTTATTTTATTTATATATGTTTAATCCTTTGAATACATAATACATGTCTAAAAATATATATAGTTATATTTACACATCCCACAAAGTTGAATATTATTAGAATGGAGAATGGGATTATGTAATTTGGAGTCAAAAGAAGTGAAAAGTTGGATGATGTGTGAAAATGAGCACTTAAATTAATTAGTTGTTAATTAGCTTAATAATTTTCAATGTGATGATCATTAAGAGAAACATACAAACTAAGATGTAGCTTTTGTCACCAATTAATTAATAGAGTGATTTTGAGTGGATAATTTAATCATGGCTCTTATAGAAATAATTAATGTTCACAAAGATACTCATTAAAAAAATTATAATTAAGGACCACTTCACCACACTTTTCATGATCTCCAATGGAGCTTTTTTTGTTGAACAAAAATAGATACTAAATTCAGTCGTTGGTACATTATACTAGGCATATATAATATGTGACAAACTCGTCTTATTAAGGCTGCTAAGGGAATTCAGACTCGAGTTATTTGATTCCGCACTTTCTACACTAACAATTAAGTCATCTTTACGAATGACTAATGCACGTATTTGTTCATATTGAGAGCTAAAGATTTGAAATACATTATCAAAAGAAACAATCCACACAAGCTTAATGAATTTGTTAACTATCGCAGGTTAATTAATTTAATTTGCAAGATCACATCCCTTATTAGTTATCGACGATCAAATGGTGTTAGGAAATGGGTGGTGCGTTGTTTGTTCAAAAATGCACAAGCGCCAACATAATTGGATTCCTGACGTAGCCTCTATTTGGGTTTATGCAACCACATGACTTGACCACACTCGAACTTCTAACGCCTTATAATAACTTACCGACTATGCTTTAGTCTATCGTGGTATCACGAGCTTCTGCTATAGTGTTGTTTGGTGAGAGGTTGAGAGTTCGAATCTGTTTGAGTGCGTGCGTTGTAATGCCATATTGTACGACCAATTTCTTTATTAAAAAAAAAAACACCTTACAACAACTTGAGCCACACAAATGGATTAATTATTGCATTTCACACTACATGCACCATTTTATCACGTTTGATGTTAGGAAAGTTGTACATGTACTAACAATGCAAATATCACAACGTGGCACTAGCCACGCTCAAACATTCACTAATTTACTATTTGACCCATGCTCATAGCGTTTCGTAAATCCTAGATCTGCTGAGATACACAATGTAAATTTTCAATTGTACAGTGCGATTATATTCAATGAATTTCACCAGATGTAAGTTCGGGATTAACAGAGACAATTGATTTCAATAATTTTGCCCACAAATTATACTTCAATATTTATATATATAAAAAAGAAGGAAATAAAAAAAGGAATCAATATCCAAATTAAATATTCCATGTCGGAAATTGGTAGTTAATTTATGTGAGAAGTGAGAATAAGAGCATGAGGATATATAATAGTGGCCCTACGGCCTACACCAAAGATTCACAATATCTCAACACTGGAGTTGGTTGCCCAACTATGTTTTTTTTTTGGGATAGTGGAATTTTGAATCATTTTTAATATTTAATAATAATATTGATTCTTGTGGCTTTCTTTATTTAATATGTTCATGCTTGCAAGATAATGTTGTTTGTGTCACACATATAATTAAAAATAAATAGCTATATACTTTTTATTTTTATTGTTTTTTAATTTTCGGTGTTACATAATTCTTTAATTCAAGAAAATGTAAGAGATAAAAGTTTATACTTTTAATCCCACTTCTAATAATTATGATGTCATTGATTTCAAAAAATATAAATAAAATCAGCCAAAACTCTTGTGATTGTGTATTTTTGGTAATGTTATTCTAGCACTTGGGTTTTATATTGTGACATTTATTGATGGTGGAGAAATTATTAAATTACCAAATTACCAGGTGAAGTATCTCTTTCATACCTTAAGAACAAAAGAATAGCTTCAGTGGAGTTGCTGTTATTATTATTATGTAATTGTGTACAATTGCAACAACAACAAGAAATAAAAATAAAAAAAAATAAAAATAAAAAAGGAAACAAACAAACAAACATGTGTAACAATCTACAGCAGACTACGAAACTTGGACGAATTGGTTTCTCATGCACCTAACCTATAACCATTAGGTCAATGAAAGAAACTAATTGCCACGTACGACATGACTTAGTCGTTGGAGCAAGTGAGCATATGTTAATTGACCCAGGTTCGACCCCCTTGTTAACAATAGTCTAGGTGGATTTTGTCACACATAGTTAGCTTAGTTTGCTTTACGTTTTTTGTATGATTTGCAAACTGTTATACGAGAATGTAGGTTTACCTAGTGCACCTATATGGCTGGCTGCAACTAAGAAATGAATTTCTTCAAACAGATTGTGGAAATCCTTATCCTTCAACCAAATCGTAGGAGAAAATGTTAATTACGTTTATTTTGAAATCGGCCGATTTGGAATCAGTTCGAAGTAATTTTATTCTTTATACTAAAAAATAAATAGTCGAACTGCCAGATTAACCCGTTAGAATTGTCGGTTCAAAACGACCAACGAATCGCGATTGTTAATCTACAACCGTCACAAAATCATGTCCGCTAAAAAAAATTGATTTAATCTTTGTAGAAAAATATAAATTAGTTTCTTTATTTCCTTTTCTTTCTTTTTATTGGGGTTTATGAAGTCATCATGATCACTATTGACATCACCAAAACATGAACTTTGTAGTAAAATGCTTTATAGAAAGAAAAAAGTACAAGTATTTTAAGCATGGTCATTGTTAAAGTCTATAGGCTCTTCAATGTTTGTTGAAAGAATTGGTAAAAAGTAGTACTTTGTGATCTACCAACCCCTACCAAATATGAAGTCGCATGCAAAAAATAAAATAAATAAATAAATAAATAGATAATAAAAAAATAAAATAAAAAAGGACGTCACATACAATCTGTCTCAAGTACAAAAGTGTGAGGAAAAGGAAGACAATTAATTAAATTCAACTATGAATCACTATATCCACAATGGTTGGTGGATCAGGATGACAAGAAAACCCGATCCGCTAGCTACCCATGGATATCCACTTCGTTTAAAACTCGTTACCGTAACTATTAAGGGTTATAATGATTTTAATAAAAGAAATACAACCCGTCACATTCTTGATATGGTTCTGGTTTTATCTCATCAGTAATGGGTACCCAAACATTTAATATATATATATATATATATATATATATATATATAATTCAGTTAAAGTATAAATAAAGTATTAAATTAAATAACATAGAAATAATATAACATTCTAATGATTTGCTCAAGCATATAACAAATTACGTATGATTCCATTCAATTGTACATCCTAAGTTTCATACATCTGAAATTATTTATTTACATTTTTAAGATATTGTAGTAAATATTGCTATTGTAATCATCTTTTTGTTGTTGTGGAACTTCAATTGATGAAGCGTCTCATTTCATTTTATATAATTAGCTTAAAGTTATTAATTTAAATGGTAAATGGATATCCGATTGGTGGTGATGGTATTTAGAATGATTATAATTTGAGATATACTTAATGATAATGGTTTTACTATTTCACTTTTTCGAGGATAAAAGAAAAATAAACAATCATACTGTTACTGTGGCACCAGCTGCCCTTTTTTAGGCATGTCTAAGGGCCCGTTTGACAGGATTAAGTGCTGAATGCTGAATGCTGAATGTGTGTCTGAATAGCTAAGAGCTGTGTCTGAATGCTGAATGCTGATCAATTAAGTCCATTTGATAACTGAATATCAGTGACATCTGAATAATGTTGTTTTCCTATTATACCCTTATTTAAGTGCTGACATTTCATTTTTTTAATCAAATTTGATTAACCTATATGTATAAAATTTTAATGGAATGGAATAAAATATTGGCAAAAAACAAATATATGTATAAACACAAATTTTAAGCAGTATATACTTTATCAATAAAATATAAAATTTATCGGACATTAAACATCTTGAGATAGAATAAATTTAAAATATTTAACATAAATAAAATATAAATTTAAAATATAAAATTCCAATAATTAATAAATATATCATTCATAAATAAAAGTAGCTAAAATATAAAAATAAATTAAAGTCGCTAAAATTGACATAAAAGATTAAAGTCGCTTTCAATAAGTTATAATTGATCTCTCAATGCATCAACCTGGTTGCTATTTCATCGCGCACATTCGCCATATATTGCATATCTTCTTCCCCCCACCATGGACCAGTAGTTGTACCATCATTCTCATGGTCTTGTCCATCCTCATTCGGACCATCAAACGGCATATTAGGTTGATCAAGCTCTTCAAAAAATTTATCATTAATACGCTCTTTTCTTATAAAATTATGCACCGCAAAACAAGCAATCACGATATTTCTCTGCACATCAAACGAGAAAGGCGCCATCTTTTCTAAAATCGGAAATCTATTTTTCAGAACTCCATAAGTTCGTTCAATGACATTCCTTAATTGAGCATGAGCATGGTTAAATTTTTCTTCTTTAGTCAAAGCACGCCTACGACGATAGTCTCCTAACCAATATCGCACATTACGATACGGAGCCATAAATCCTCTAGTATGCGTGTATGCAGCATCACAAAGATAGTATTTACCTGTAATCATTATAAAAATAATACAACACCAGATTCAACGTATAAATAATTGGAATTTAATGTGAATTTAAAGTAATACCAGCGGGAGGCCATGGAAAACCGTTTCTCGGATCAGCAACTGTATCCGTTAAGACTCTTGAATCATGTGTTACCCCTTCCCAGCCTGCCCAAACGAACGTAAATATCATATTAAAGTCGCATATTCCTAAAACATTTTGAAAGCATTCTCCCTTTCCTCTACCCCTATACATGGTTTGTTTTGAAATTGGAACAATGGCATGTACCAGTGTTCCATCAAGTGCACCAACTGCTCCCTGTATTTAAATTAAAAAAAAGTTACAAAAACAAGAAGATAATTAAATAATTACCGAAAAAATGACATGATGCAATATCTACCTTAAAAATTCGTTGTAACCTCCTAAAATTTGCCGAAATATTTGGATTCGGATCAAATGTTGTAGGTACTATTATCTCCCTTGCCATATTCATCATTGCACTCAACACTTCGTGAAAATACACATGAACTGTTTGTGAAGAGTGTTGAAATCTACGCTTCACTACTCGAAGACGCTTATTATGCCCAATAATTTGCAAGAACATTGCCATTTTTTCTTCTACTGATACATGTTTACTATCATGTAGCCACCCTCGTTGTCTAAAATGCATGCTCAAACGAATATATGCAACACGAGACATGCGCATTAATTCAATACACTGTGTGTCTGATCCAGACAATAGCTCTAACGTGTAAGCATGTCCCGACAATGCTGAATTGTTGTCTCTGTTTCTTGGTACACGCATCAAATATTTCGGTCGAATTTGTGTGTACCAATAGATCATCATCAAAATCATAATCTCGTAAATTTCCATATTTTACCTGTCAACAATAAATGAACAGTACAACATTTGAGTATGTACATTTTATAAGCAAAATATTGAATCATAAAGCGAAATCAATTGACAAGGTAAATGTAAAACAAGTCTATCATTATTAAAAACGTAGCAAGTAAACAAGTCTATCGTTACTAAAAAATGAAACTAACAGCATAAAAAGCTTATAATGACTTACGAAACTTCAAATAAATCCACAATCATAAATAAAAAAATACTACTAAATTTTTAAAATTTGATAAATAATCCATTGCATGCGAGTTAAAATTCAAATCCCATATTTCGTCCAATTCTTTTAATCCACGCTTTCAGAACTCCCACATTATCCTTAGGGAGCGCCACCCAAGCTTCTCTATGTCCTGCACAACTACCAAAGATTACAACAGCTGAAACATATAAGTTGTCTTCTTTATCCCATCCAAGTTCATCCAATTTAGCAATGCAATCTGTAACTGAAGGTCCGCTATTATTTTTTATCATAAACTTCAGAGCAGCCGACATCTCTTCTACTAAATTGTTATCACTAGAAGAAGGTTGAATTTTTTTCTTTTTCTTTTTAGGCTTTTCTTCTTGAGACTGACGGCTGGAATCATTAGACTGAGTCTCTGTAGTAGGGGCAAAATATTCGCCTTCATCACCAAACAAAATATCTTCTATGTCATTTTGTACCGTATTTCGAACAGTCGAAGAAAATGAACTAGTGCCAGGATTTGGATCTTGGGAACTAGGTCCCCAAGAATGAACCCCTGTAGCAGTGGTTCCATCAAATAGTGCTCTACAAAGGTTAGGATATGGTAAGGGTGCAAGTCTTAAACTCTTTGCTTTAGGATGCGCCTGTATTTAGGTAACAAATAATTCTTAATATAGTGGAATAGTTAACGAAAAGTACTGAAATAACACAATAAAAAACTTAAGCATTAGACCTTTATATACTCCGTCCACTCATCCTTTGTCATGTTGATGGTGTTGGTCGCATGATTGTAAATGTTGCCTGTTTTCATAGTTAAAGGCAACCAAGCTTGATACTTTTGTTTTAAGTAATCGTATCTATTCTTCATTTGTCTTTGAGAAACCACAAAATTATAATTATTCTTGAGAGTATTCATAATCTTGCTCCAAGATTCCGCCTTAAGACTTCCCCCTTCTCTACCATTTAAAGCAACTTCTTGGATACACGATTCGAGGAAACATTTATCTACTTCGTTATTATTCCATCTGACTCTATTATTTTCATCCGATTCCTCCATTTCTAGACTTATGGATGTTCATGTGCAAAAGAAAAAATAAATCAAAACAACATCACATTCCATTACATCATACAAACAGACACATGATAAAACAAAGAATATGAAGAGCTAAGGGAAAAAATTAAACCCACAAACA
This sequence comes from Erythranthe guttata, assembly GCF_000504015.1. The sequence continues at coordinate 5,143 of NW_012194250.1, read as the reverse complement.
CATCATATATTATATAGCAAATATTTGGCAGATTAATTATTCAACTATGTTCAAATGAGAAATTTCTCTACAAAAAAATTTTGCACCAAAAAATAACCCCACTATGCAAAATTCAAGACTACCCAACCTGTTCTCCATATTACCGACATGACTAAAAACATTCTCAAAAATTCTTGCCAACAAAAGGTTGACAGTTTAGCACCTCTGTATTTTGTTTTGCTATTTTTGAAAATTAAATAATTTTAGATTAACTATTCTATTTGCAAGTCAAACCATAAGATTTATTAATATAATATCTAGAAATCTCAAATATAATAGGTAATGATTTTTCTCTTGTGTCGGCTCCATTATTTTTGCAGTACATTACATCTAAATAAACTAGATAGAAAAGACAACCCCATTAAATTATCTTATACATTCCTTATTGGTTTGATATAAATATTATTGTATTCTATATAATCATAAAACACTTCGTAGTTAACTGTCGAGAATTATTAAATTCCACTTCATTGAAAAAAATCACAGATTATTTATAACTATATATGCACAAGGTCCTCTGTACTCTAGTTTTAAATAACGTAATTATATATCATAACACAAACACACAGTATAATGACTTGTCGAGAGGAAGATTGATGAAGAACAAAGATATAACTTACTTGTGTGATCGTACAATTTCTGAGTATTGTTTTTTATGTGCTATCAAAGCCGTCGCTCAGAGCAGATTATTGTGGAGATGGAGAACAGAACAGCCGTGTTATGAGGTAGGTCAAGAATTTAAAGTTTTATTAAAGTATAAAAGAGTCCAAGATTCACTCATATATTGTGCTGAGCGAATAAGCGTCATATCTTTGACTGAATCGGTAAGAGATATTCTGTCCCATTCAGAAGTAATTACCAAACGCACTTAACGTGAAATTTGCTTACCGAATCAGCATAGGACTCATTAAGAGGTCCATTAAGTGCAATCAAACGGGCCCTAAATGAGATGTCACGTGTTTTCTATTTTTATTTAGAATTATATATGATTTTTTTTTTTTTTTTTTTTTATTTGGCCTTATAATACGGCTTTACAAGGCACACATGACAGACCCAACTATGGGTGGTAAACAAGTTGTGCCGCTCGTGAGCTCGATGAGTCGGTTCTAGAAAAGATCGAACTCGAGTTTTTCGAGCTCGAGCTTTTTGACGAGTCAAATTCGAGTTTTTTTTTAGTTCTTCGTGAGTTCGGGAGCCGGCTCGCGGCCTTATTGTTATTTATTTAAATAAGTTATAATAATATAAAATATTATAGAAAAAATATAAAAAAAACATATAAATATTAAAAAAATTAGGGTAAATTACAAACACCCCCCTGAGGTATGGCCAAATTACAAAAACACCCCTCTTGTTTGGATAATTACAACCACCCCCTCAACTCATCAAATTTGGTGGAATCTTCGAGATTATATGGAATATTATCACTTTTGTACCCGTTTTATCCCATTCGAACTTTACATTATGAAGCAAGATGACCATAATATGTGATTTTTAGCTTGTATATATCAGTTTGTGGTGCATCGGAAACTGTATTTTTTACACAAAAAGAGTACAAACTAGAGCACATTTCACGGAATCTAGATGACTATGTTGAATTTGGCACCATAAAGGTGGAGGTCTAAGAAAAAATCATAGTTGAGGGGGTAGATGTAATTATCTAAACAAGAGGGGGGTTTTTGTAATTTGACCATACCTCAGGGGGGTGTTTGTAATTTACCCAAAAAATTAATTATTAAAAGTTATTGTTTAATTTGAAATTAATTTATTATAATCTAAAATTGTTAAATAATTAAAAAAAAAAAAAAAAAAAAAAAAAAAAAAAAAAAAACCCAAAAATGAGCTCGAGCCAAAAAAAAAAAAAAAAAAAAAAGCTCGACCTCGGCTCGTTCACACCCTTACACCCTTACACCCAACACATACGGGATTTGAACATAGAAGATAAACCTGGTTGCTTTCTGAACTTCGTGTCAACAAGAATTGTAAGAAAAATAATTAAAAAAAGAAAATGAGTTATTAATTTTTTTTCGAATGAGTATAAACACGAGATAAAATTATAATGACTAGGGTTCATTTGATATAAAAAGAACACGGCTAACTCGATCTCACTTTACCCCTTATATTGTTAATTGTATCACTTGTTTCTATCTTCTTCTACAACAAAAGTTGTATCATTTTTTTGTGTGGATGGGGTGTATAATGAATGTTACACTTAAACGGGGGGATCTAGTTAGAGCAAAAGGGGGCTAAATAGAATTTGGTCTAAAAAGGGGGCTAAATAGAATTTGGTCTAAAAAGGTGGCTAAATAGAATTTGGTCTAAAAAGGGGACAAATTATTGACACCCCCTGAAGTATGCTCACTTACAAAAACCTCTCTCGTGTTTGAGTAATTATAACCACTTCCTCAACTATGTCTTGTTTTACATGTCCATCCTTACAGTGTCAAATTTATCTATTGAATTAGAGTTTTTTCATAAGACAATACATAATTGATGAGTAGTTGTCATTATCCAAATTGGAGAGGTTTTTTCGTAATAAGGGATTACCTTGGGCCCGTAATTTGCTCTAAAAAATATAATAATTAAAATTGATGTAACCAACTTTCTTTTCTAAATATTTTTTTTTTATCTTAAACTAATTGTATTATTTGTTTTCTTTTTGTATTCAGTGAAGAAATAAGAACCCAGTAACTTTAGTGCATATCCATAGACTAAAACAATGAATGCAAAACCTAAAACAAGTGCAGTATAACAGCAGAAAAATTAAGTAGCACACCTATATATATATATATATATATATATATATATATATATATATATATATATATATATAAATAAAAAATAAAAAAGCCTTTAAATCCATTAATCTAGTTAATAGGATGGTAGGTTATGAATTTATTCAAAGTTTAGTTAATGTCACTTTGGTAATCCTAAATAGGACTACCTATGTACCGACAATTTTTTCACACTCAAATAACTCCAGAGGAAAACGAAACAGCAACAATGCAGAATCTCGAAAAAGAAAAAAAAAATAATAACTCTTCGAAGATTTTTCACCAAAGCAAAAACCCATCGAAACTTTGCCTCCGCTGCCACAAACAAGCGAGAATATAGGTTCGTTAATACGCAACAAAAAAGATAAAAATATTTCAAAGCCTAATAGTTTTGTCCGGCCATTAATTTTCCCAATGAAGGATAATACCTAATTACCCTCCGACGCATTGACTTGCTGCCTGAACCTGCGTGCACAATTTGCATAATTCTCGACGAATAGGGCGCATTTCAATGGATCCTTGATATGCTCCTTGTAACACTTCAAACAAGCATCTTTCTCATCCAAACAGGGCATTAGCTTACGATGTGGGAGCTTAAACTCTTTATCGTGAAGTTCCTTTGCTCGTTGAGTTACCTCTTGCAGCATATTCTCCTCTTGCTTCTGCAACTTCTCCACAACTTTCTCGCTCTCGTTAAGTACGGATAAGATTGAATCTAATTCCACGTTTGCCGATTTCTGAGGTGGAACTGGGAGGTATAGAGGAGGTGGCTGAATAGGCCATCCAGTTGAAGAGGGAGCTTTGTAAGTATTCGATTCATCGGAGAGTTGCTGCTTAGGATGTTCTTTCTGGGGTTGCTGTTGTTTAGGTTCTCGAGGAATCTTTTGCTTCGGCTTCCTTGTTTTCCTAGTTACCTTCTCGGAATCATCGGCCAGGTGTTTGACTAGATTGCTGCTTATTTGAATTGTAAATGATTCACCCATGATTGTAATTCGCTTCAAATATCTGCAGAAATTATTCCAATGCAAAAGAGCAGATTTCATATCAGTACCAAAAAGAACACCTTCATAGTCATTTGAGGTGAAACAACCTATTTATGACAGTGTATGGTAAGATTATCTGACCGGCAAATACAATAATTGCGTAGAGTACATTATAATATCTGCAGACGAAGGTAACGAGTGTCCACACAAATACGTCAAAAAACTAATTTAATACTTTTAACAGTTAACCAGTATAGCGCTATGAAGAATCAAGAACAGGGATGAATACATTTGTCATTAACAGCAGCAATTTCATTAATTCGCGACTCTCCAAACAGAAAGCAACCCTATAAGCACAAACCACCACATCAAAAAATTGGTTTTAATGATTTTAGTGGCAAGAGTTCAATTATTCATTGATTATAAGAAAAAACAAAAACTATCGGAAATTGTAAACCATTTCATCTTCATCCAAATACAGATCGCGAACTTCGCATCCGAAATTAGGAATTTGAGCAGAACCGGAGAGGGGATGTAAAATTGGAATCGCAATTCTATATAAATTGTAAAAGAAATAACATGCTAAAACGATGAGCTGCTCAGATTTATGAAGAAAAAACAATTTGAACAGAATCAGAAATTAGGCATCTGGTGTTTACCGCTGTTTGCACCGCCTCTCAAGGGAGTCGATGCTGCTGGTCGTTCTCTTTTGGCAGAATAAGGTTTTGTTTTTTTTCTTTTCATTCGCTGCCAATTAATCAATTTAGGCTCATAGGCTTTGGAGAAAAAAAATATTTCAATCAGGCCCAATAAACGAATTTCAGCCCAATTTTATTTGAGAAGTACAATCCTTAAAAAATCCAGACTTCCCGATTTTAGTACCTATTCTGAATGATTTACCTGTTTAGATATTTTTTTGCAAGTTATGGGATAGTAAAATCGTAAAATCCTACAATTTTACGAATTTTACTCCCGATTTTAACTAACATGAGCATATCAGAAAATTTCATGAGTGTGATGTACACATCAAACAACTAATCTAATTCTGGAGCAACCATTTCTGCAAGTATTGAGGACACAAAGAACAAGCTTATATAACAAATTGAAGTGTTGAAGAATACTCAATTAATAGTTTAATATTCTAGACCTTCTCCCTATTCATGTCTTCATTATTTTACGTTTAAATTATTACCAAAAAAAAAAAAAAGAAGCAGCCAAACATGTCTCTAGTGGTATGCATGATCACTACATAGACGAAAACAAAAATTTAGTCAACGATTCTAACATGTTCCCAAGTTTGTCCATGCTGAACACTGGTAGGAAGCCAGAGAGAGTGGTGATTACTTCTAA
>NW_012194246.1:49185-67336 GCF_000504015.1 Erythranthe guttata | reverse complement strand
TACCAATACCAATACCAATACCAATACCAATACCAATATCAATACAATTATTAATATAAATACCAATATCAATACCAATACCAATACCAATACCAATACCAATACCAATACCAATACCAATACCAATACCAATTATCAATGCCAATACCAATACCAATATCAATACCAATATTAATACCAATATCAATACGTATCAATACCAATACTAATACTAATACTATTACCAATACCAATATGAGTACCAATACTAATATCAATAGCAATACAAATACCAATACCATTACCAATACCAATGTCCTTATCATTACCATTACGTCAACATTACTGTTACCATTACCATTACCATCACCAATACCGATACCATTAGCATTACCAATTTACCATTACCATTGCTATTACTATTACAATTACCATTACCAATACTAATAACAATACCAATACCAATACTAATACCAATACCAATACCAATACTAATAGTGATACCAATATCAATCATTTCCATTACCATTACCATTACCATTACCATTACCATTACCATTACCATTATCATTACTCATACTAATAGTAATATACTAATATTAAGACTACTCTGATAATAATACTATTAGTATTAGTAGTTCTAATGATAATCCTAATCATAACGCTAACGTTAATCCTAATCATAACGCTAACGTTAATCCTAATCATTACACTAATATTAATTCCAATCGTAATCCCAATACTAATATTAATTCCAATCATAATCATAATCATAATTATAATCCTAATGGTAATGTTAATCTTACTAATACTAACTCTAATTATAATCCTAATCCTAATAATAATACGAATCATAATTCTAATCATTATAGAAATGCAAATATTCTAATGCTAACATTAATTTTAATACTCTTCGTAATATGCTAATGATAATGCTAATTCTATTTTTTTAATCATAATGCTAATACTATTACTAATCCTAATCATAATGTTAATATTCATACTAATATGCACACTAATATGCATACTAATATTAATCCTAATATTCTAATGGTAATGCTAATGTTAATTCTAATCTTAATCCTAACGCTAATACAAATACTAATGTTATTAATAATATAAACTAATACTTATATGCTAATGCTAATGCCAATGCTAATTCTAATTCTAATATGCTAATGTTAATCCTAATATACTAATGTTAATTCATATCGTAATTCTAATTCTACTGCTACTGCGAATGGTAATGCCAAACCTAAACATAATCATAATGCTCATTCAACTAAAACTATGCCAATACCAATTTTAATGCTAATATTTATGGCAATGGTAATATGATAATGCTAATGTTATTCCTAATAAATAGTCATAATTCTAATGCTTATCCTAATCCGAAGCATAATCATAATGTTAATTCAAATCCTAATGCTATTTTTAGTTTTAATATTAATCGTAATCATAATTCTAATTCTAATAATAATCATAATCACAATCCTACTTCAAATCTTAGTCGAAATAATCCTAATACTTATAATAATATATATTTTAATATTAACACTAATAGTTTACTTTAAAAAATACTAATACTAATACCAATACTAATATTAATATTAATACTAATAGTAATACTAATACGCTAATATTAATATTAATATTAATTCTAATACTAATAATAATACTAGTACTAATACTAATACTAATACTAATACTAATACTAATAATAATACTATTACTATTAAATTACTATTATAATTACTATTGCTATAATCATTACTATTACTATGACTATTACTATTACTATTAGTAATCTGATAATAACAATATTACTCTTACTGATATTATGCTAATGCTAATCCTAATATGTTAATATTAATGCTAATGTTATTTTAATGTTACCACTAATCCTAATTATATACTAATGTTAATACTAATCTTAATGGTAACGCTAATAGAAATCATATTCTGAATCGTAAGACTAATGCTATACAAATCTTAATACTAATTATAATCCTAATCCTAATCATAATCCTAATCCTTATCATAATCCTAATCCTAGTAGTAATTCTAAAATACTAATGCTAATGGTAATACTAATACTAATGCTAATGTTGATACCAATACTAACTAATGTTAATACTAATGCTAATGCTAATGCTAATGCTAATTTTAATACTAATGTGAATGTTAATACTAATACTAATATTAATCCTAACATTAATCCTAATATGTAAATGCTAATGCTAATCATAATATGCTAATGCTAATGTGAATGCTAATACTAATATTAATATTAATCCTAATACGGTAATGCTAATGCTAATGCTAATCCTAGTCCTAATGGTAATGCCAATTTGGTAATGCTAATGCTAATGCTAATGCTAATACTAATACTAATCACAATATTAATCCTAATGTTAATGCTAATGCTAATTTTTATCCTCCATCATAATGTTAATGTTAATCCTAATCCTTACCCTAATCCTATCCTAATTATAATCTCAACTCGTATCCTAATCATTATCATAATCCTAATACTAATACTAATAATAATAATTGTTAGAATTTATTTCGTGCAGATATTAATTATTTGTGTCAGATTCAGTTTTTCGTTACTGTTGCGTGAAGTGTTGCAGCAGTTCGTGAAGCAGTTCGTAAAAACAGAAATAAACGAGACACAAATTTAATGTGGTTCAGATACAATTGTACCCTACATCCACGGGGACCTGCAAATAAAATTTACTAATTTTTAGTTTTACGAATACAATAGTAGGACTTAATCAAAATACAAAGACTCCCTCTTTGTTGACGCCGTTCTTGTATACTACGCTGAATTATAAATCTTCAATTTGCAGCACGTCCCTTGCTCCGCACGGTTGAACTCCCTTCAACGCTGAATCCCTCAGTCGGCGGATCGATCTCCTCCCGAGATCTGTTTAAGCCCCTCTCCCGAAGAACTGATATTCTTTTTATATAGAAGAAGAAAACTTGTGATACTTCTTGAATCTTGGTGTCTTCACCACAAAGCCTTGAAGCCGGTATATTCTCTATGAAAATCACGTATCACGATGGAGCAATAAAAACGAGAGCAAATAATATTTTCTATGTGAATTTTTCTCTCGATAAAAAGACTCCAGAAGAGCAACAAGGAAAAGAGAAATATTTTTCTCTACAAAAACAACGCACACAGATAATGATGCCTGAAGCCCTCTTTATACGTTCACAATTCTTCCTGCACAAGAAAATACAAATCTGATTAGATTTGCTACTCACGTTAAGAAGAGTTGTATAGGAAAATACAACTAGATCATTCCTTATCTAAAAACTAATTCCCTTAACTATTAAAATACCAAGGAAATAAAGTCCATTAGGTTAGGGACTCTTATTTCACGTAGGATACATAAGTTGTAAAATAAGAAAATCTTGGTATAAAGATAATTCCTAATATTAATCAATAAATGACAAAATAAAAAGAATTAAAACACAAGGAAACTCCCCTTATTATATCATGACATATCTAGACTTGTGGAACAAGTCTTTTACACGTTTCCTTGTGAAGTCAGAATCCAACAGGTTCTAACAATCACGATCCCGTGCTGCTCTCGTATATATGTTCGCCTACGTTTTTTGATTCACTGTACAACAAGGAAAACCAAAGTCCATTAGGTCTAAGGTAGCTAATATACGTAGAAGACAAGTCATTAAAATAAGAATAACTCTTTAGAAGAATAATTCCTATTATAAATCAATTAATGACAAATTAAAAGAATTAAAAGCTACAAGGACTCTTCCCTTCTTTAGCTCACGGTATATGCAAACTTGTGGCACAAGTTTTATTTAATTCTCGTATAATTAGAATCCAAGGGATTCTAACAATCTCCCCCTTTGTCGTTTATTGATTATAATCATTTTCTCCCGCTGAGTAAAAACCTGAAAATAAAACAATCAGAGGATAGAAGAAAACAATAAAGCTAAAGATCATCCTCAGCATTAAAGGAACAGCTCATCATCTCCATCTCTTTCAGCAACAAGAGTGCCATCAACTGCTGCAATAGTGAGTGCCACAGTTTCAGCAACTGTTCCCACAATAGTGGCTTCGGCAGGTGGTTCACAACGGAGTCAGCTCCCCCTGCATGTGATTCTCCCCCTATGAATGATCCTTAGGCAGCTCCTCTTGTAAATGACTTCATTCTTGTGAAGATCTAAACCAATTAATGACAATAAACACAATTAAAAATGTGAAATTCCTTCTACATTGGAGATACACGTTCAGGTGATTAATATGGAGAGATAAATTATTTCTTCTCAAATTATCTAATGAGATAACTAAGGAAAATATGTTCCTCATATTAATACACATCTCTATAGAATTTCACGTGGTGTTGTGGACTTAGAATCCCACCGAGATTGTTAGAATCCCTTGGATTCTAATTATAATTATCATAATCCTAATCTTAATTTTAACACTAATATATGCTAATGGTGGTAATAATGTGTTAATGCCAATGCTAATACTAATCATAATATGTTAAAGCTAATATACTAATGTTAATGATAATCCTAAAAAATAATGCTAATTATAATCATAATCCTAATATAAATCATATTCCTAATCTTATTCCTAATCACAATTATAATCCTGATCTTAATCCTAATTGTAATCATGATCATGATCTTGATCCTAATCCTAATGTTGATCCTAAGCAGAATCATAATCCTGGTCGTAATCATAATCCTAATTTTAATCCTTATCCCAATATTAATCTTAATCATAATCCTAATCTAACCGTAATTCTAATACTAATACTAATTATAATCTTAATATTAATCATAATATTAATACTAATCTTAATTCTAATATTAATTTTTTTTTTAGAAAATTCTAATATTAATTCTGACACTAATCTTGATCCAAACATTATTCATAATCCTAATACCAATCATAATCCTATATGTTGATGCTAGTTTAGTGTTCATCTTTATAAGCTAATGTTAATTCTAAGTATAATATACTAATGCTAATATTAATATATCATAATGCCAGTGTTAATACAAATCCTAATATGCTAATGTTAATACTAATATGTTAATGCTAATAGTAATATGATATTTCTAATACTAATGCTAATCATAAAAGGCTAATGCCAATGCTAATCATGATCATAATCTTTATCTGAATGATAATCATAATCATAATCCTAATCATGATCATGATCCCAATCCTGACCTTAATCCTAATCATTATCTCGATATTAATCTTGATCGTTATATATCTTAATGTTGATCCTAATACTAATACAAATACTAATATTAATATTAATACTAATATGCTAATGATAATTTAATGTTAATCCTAATATACTAATGCTAATTCTAATGCTAATATGGTAATGGTAAATTTATAATATTTTTATTTTTATGTATACATTACAATAAAAAATATTTTTTTTTTTAATTTATTAATATAAGAATAATGTTTTTAAAAATCATTAATAATTTAAATGAATCTATCAATAAATTAATTCATCAAGATACATGAAAATCATTAAATATAGAATATATCATTCCATATATTTTGATATCATATTAATTTGCATTTATCCTTATACCTAAAGTATATATAATTATAGAATAAGATGTTTGAAAATTGGAATTAAAATTAATCTATAAATTTTTAAAATATTATGAATTTATATTTTTTATTATTAAAATAAAAAATAAAAAATGTGTGTATATTCAATATATTTTGAACATTTTATAAAATAAAAATATACATTCAATTTTATTATTGACTTTCTATATTTTAATCTGATTTGTTTTACTCTTTTAAAAAATTTGGATTTTTTGTCATACAAATTTTGGGATAAATATAAATTAATTTGAATATAATAATGTGGGGAAATTATTAATATTGCATTAACACCTCAACGTTTCTTTTTGCCAATTATTTATTATAAAAGTAAAGTTAATCAACCAATAAAAAACCCTAATTTAACATGTAGGAGATATAAAATTTGAAAATCAATAAAATGAAATTATTTCATTAATACAATCATTTTTTTTCTTTTGAACACTTTGAATAAATTATATTTGAATATTTTTCTAATATTTATATTTTTATGTATACGTTACAATAAAAAAATATAGTTTTTTTTTATTTATTAATATAAGAATAATTTTTTTAAAAATCTTTAATAATTCAAATGAATCTATCAATAAATTAATTCATCAAGATATATGGAAATATTTAAATATAGAATATATCATCTATATTATATATATAACTAAGATACACAATAAAAGTTATTCACTTGAGGAGATTGAGTCCACATTATTTTATAAATTTCAAAATAACCCCACTTACCATATTCAACCATATTACTAATGAATTAATTTCACATTATTGATTTTTAAATTTTATCTCTCCTACATGTCAAAATGGTATCTTTTTATTGGTTATTGAGTTTCCTTTTTTAATCCATTGCTTCATATTAAAAACGTAAATATATAAATGGATATTCCACTTAATTTGGGTTAGTTAAATTTTATGCACAATATTATATTAATTGCCAAAAAACCCCAATTATCATAATCATCTATATTATTAATTAATTGATTTCACATTATTGGTTTTCAAATTTCATCTCTCTTACGTGTCAAAGGAGAGTCTTTTTATTGGTTAATGAGTTTCTTTTTTTTCTAAACAATATTTTGATTAAAAAAACAAAATGCAATTTTTTTAATTTCACAATTGAGTAAAATTTTAATTTCACAATTGAGTAAATTATAAAACTAAGATACACAATCAAAGTTTTCTAATTGAGGACATTGAGTCCACATTGTTTTACTATTTTCAAAAAAAAAAACCAACTTTCATAAACAACCACCTAATTATCTATTTATTAAAACAAAAAACGTGGTTACTTAATTTGAATTGCACACATGGCCAATTTGTGCATTTTAATTGGTTGATTTTTACCATTTGGCAAACTACCTATACATACAAAAAAATAATAAATCCAAATTTCATACGTGGACAAATTATGCATTTTCATTGGATGATTGTTTTCAACTTTTAATTTTAATAGCACACATGGACAATCCGTGCATTTTAATTGGTTGATTACATATTTATATTTAATTTATTACTTCTTATTCGCATATTTAATATTATGTTTTCTTAATAAATATTTTAATTTTTAGTCTATTTTTAATAGTTATTTTGCATATCATTATTTTATGGAAAAATATTTACCAACCTATTAACTATATATTAATATAGATAAATTAAAATAATATTTAATAATTCGTACATGGTAATGAAATCATCTATTATGATAACCGTAAGATCAATTTGGAAATGATTGATTTGATTGAATATAAATATGATAGGTAATTATAAATAAGGAGGTAAATATGCAATTATAGGGGTAATTAGAAATTTCATAAAATTTGAATTTATTAACTAATTAGTTTTCAAATTTTGAATAGATTGACTATTGACCAATTATAAGTGTTGTTGCACATCATAGGCATTATGTTTGAATATTGATTAATTAGTTTCTAAAAGAGTATTAACTCTACATTAATTACTTTATTTATTTCCTTTATTACATTACTGAACCACCTATAAATTCACCATTCAACACATTCACCTTCTTCATCTTTCTCACACAACTTTTTTTTTCTTTTGCAATTTAATGTAATTCGAATTATTCAATTTAATGTCGTATTGGGTATTGACTTATTGTTTCGTAATCTTTTGTCGTAATTCTTTTGATTTATCAATTTATATATAATTAATATATAATTATTGGACTCAATGTCCTCAATTAGAAAACTTTGATTGCGTATCTTAGTTTTATATGTACACTAACATGTTATTATTAAAAAAATATAAAAACAATTTAGCAAAAATGATGATACAAAAATGCTAAATGCAGTTGGGCGAAAATTGTATATAAGGGCACAATAGTACTTTTACCTCATCAGGGGATATGTCAAAGAATTTTCTCAACTTGGGTTTATCCTTATATTATTTGCCACTGGGGGTATACCCATATAACTAATAACAATTACGTTTTTATCTCATTCTCTCATTTCTCTCTTTTTCCATCTTTTTTTTCCACCGCTCCAAAACTCTCTCTCTCTCTCTCTCTCTCTCTCTCTCTCTCTCTCTCTCTCTCTCTCTCTCTCTCTCTCTCTCTCTCTCTCTCTCTCTCTCTTCCCTTTTGACGTCTATCATTTTTACAGCCCCAAGCTATTCCCTTCTCTTTGTTTCTTTATTTTTCTCTCTTTTCACTACCAAACAAATGGGCTTTTGTGACAGATATTTTTGTCATTGAATTGAGGAAAATCTGTCGCAAACAGGCTTTTGTGACGGCATTATGACAGAATACGTCCGTGAGAAAAAGCCTCGTCACTAATGACGGATTTTCTCAATCCGTCACACTTTGGTGACAGAACATTCTATGACAAATACATTTTGGAACTCCTTTAAATTTAGTGACGGATTCCGTCATAAACAATTTTTTTGTGGCATTATTCTGTCGCAAGGTTCCGTCATTCATCTGTCAGACATATCGTCACAAAAAGTCCGTCACATGCATCCATAACAAATGTTTCGTCAAATTTCAGTCACATCTGTTGTCACAAATACCAGCCGTGTTTTTCGTCACAATAGCACCATAATTTTATTTTTCCTTTATATTAATACAATATTTCTTTTTGACAAAAAAATCAACAAAAAATCACAAAGCATAAATTTATTAAAACAATATCATATCGTTTCAAATATTCAGAACTACATTTGGCTAGTAGTATCTAGTGCTAAGAATCTGTTATGAATTACAAAACATAAATATCTTATTTACATAAACCACAATCTCTTTTGAGCTCTAAACTCGTTATATCCCCCATCTGCTTTGAGTCACTGCCATCTCTTGTGCCCTCAATGTTCAGGTCACATTCCTTACACCACTCTTCTCTATCGGCCTTCAATATCGACAAGTCATGGCCTTAGTATCTATCTTCCTCTCCATCACGTCCTCCTGAACCCTGATCAACAATTTCATCTTATTTTTTATAAGCATATGGGGTCTTCAGCCAATTATTGTATACCATTTGTAGTAGGTGCCTAGAAAAGCTTCCGTATTGAATATCCTGTCATAATTATCCCCAAAGGAAAGCAAAAAAAGATCATAAACAAATCTACAAATATAGTTAGATTTCTAATCCTAAGATGCATGATAAAGAGAAACAACATAACAATTCAACCTACCTCCTCCACAAAGCCCATCTACAATCTCCTTTTGTCTTTGTTTAATACGTAGTTTCGGAAGAAAAACAAATAATGCGGAAGTAGGAGAACAAAATAGGGAAATAACTGAATGAAAAAGGGCGGTGGCATGAGATGATAAAAATGAGCATAAGAGGATTTTTTTTTTACTTTTTTTCCGTACCTGCTGTTGTCGAATACCCTTGGGAACTTGCAAGAACATTCACCAGTCCAACTGGAGGAATTGGATTTAATTTGCTAATAGTTGTGGTGAACTTTCCCGATGAAAAAATTTCCTAAAAATTGAAAAAAGGAAGACCTGCAATTTCCACCAAACAAGCAAACAAACACTTTTAACAAATAATACCTCTCTAATAAACCAATCTAAAATAAATTCTCCTGAGAAAAAAATTGCAAAATATAAAAAAAAAAAAAAAATTGAGCAACCTTTGGAAAAAAAAATAATATATATAAATTAAATAAGGTCATATTAGTATTTTTATAAGTTAAGGTTTGTGTTCAAGGTAATTAATTATGTATTTAAGAACTAACTGTAAATGAAGAATCAAATGAATATTTGTGAACATAATTTTTTTTAATTAAACATATAAGTGAACTAATCAATTAAGAACAAATTACATTTGTTACCAAAAAAAAATAGTAAATGTTCAAAATTCAATCTCCTATTTCATAGAACTAGAAAAAGTAATAAAAACATAATTAAATCGAATTTATATTTTCACTTTATTCATTTCGATGAATTAAAGTGAATTTATTAAAATTAAAATAATAAGTAACACACATATTAATGACGAAACGAAACATAAAATGTGACGAATCTGTCTCTAAAATGTATGTGACAATTTCTTACTGGATATACATACTGACGGTTTAATGCCAAAACTTAAAATGTGACGGGTTTGTGACCGAAATGTATGTGACGGCAGGGGCGTACCCACCCTTGTGGTTGGGGTGGCCCCCGCCCCCCCAAGATTTTATTTTTAAGCTGTTTTTTTTTTTTTTTTTTTAGGTATTTATGTATTAGTTAATGCACTTTCGCCCCCTCCCCCCCAAACTTTTCATTTTGTACACTTTAGTCCTAAAAACAAAAAAAAAATTATTTCTTAACTTACCCCTATATTTCAGCCCCCCCAAGAAAACCCCTCTGGGTCCGCCCCTGTGTGACGGGTTTGTGACCGAAATGTATGTGACGGGTTTGTGAGCGAAATGTATGTGACGGATTTGTGACGGGCAGGATATTGTGACAGGTTTGTGACCGACATTAATCAAATTGTTACAATTCATGTAAAGTTTGTGGCTAATTTGTGACAGAATCAATTTCCGTCAAAACATTTGTGACCGAAATGTGATAGAGTTTCGACTGTCACAAAATCTCTCAATTCGTCACATATTGGTCACTAAAAATTTCTAAATTGCAGTAGTACATTCGGTCACATATTCGTCACTCATTCGGTCACTACTGGTGACGGATTTAGTCTATAACAAAATATTCGTCACAAAAGCCCAGTTTACTGCTGTTACATATAGTCATTTTGAGTGCATAATATATATATATATATATACTAACATGTTATTATTAAAAAATATAAAAAAAAATTCAGCAAAAATGATGATACAAAAATGCTAAATGCAGTTGGGCGAAAATTGTATATAAGCGCACAATAGTACTTTTACCTCTTGAGGGGTATGTTAAAGAATTTTCTCAACTTGAGTTTATCCTTATATTATTTGCCACTTGGGGTATACACCCATATAACTAATAACAATTACGTTTTTATCTCATTCTCTCATTTCTCTTTTTTTCCATCTTTTTTCTTTCACCGCTCCAAAACTCACTCTCTCTCTCTCCTTTTGATGTCTATCATTTTTACAGCCCCAAATTATTCCCTTCTCTTTGTTTCTTTATTTTTCTCTCTTTTAGTAGATCTGAGTTTTTCAAATTTTGCAGCGGAGAACGACGGATCTGCAACTGGCAGAGGTTGCTCATCTCGAAGCGCTTGTGCTATGCCGTTGTTGACCCAACTCACCTTGGGCAGGGGAAATGGAGATTGCATTTATAATTTGTGAGTGTGGTGTCAGGGTTCGTCGGGGAAGGATTGACGAGGGGTTTTGACAGCGATGGTCTGCTCGTTGCACGTTTCAGACGGCGGCTAGGGCTAGTTGAGGTGAATTGTATTCATGGTATGCGAGGATGGCTCGAAGGTAGCTTGTCCCCATTTGCTGGCGGCGGTAGCTCCAAAAAAGCAAATCTAGAATTTTCAGAATGACTAGAATTGTCCACGGAAGTCTGACGGCATTGTGAATCAAGTAAGTTGGTGCTAGGGTTCAAAAGGGCGGATCTAGGGTTTCAGAATGATTATAGTTTTCTAAAGATTACTACAAGTGACTATTGGTGACTATAAATGATATATATTCATAGTGTGTGGTGAAATTGGATTCGGGACTAAGATGACTACAAATGACTATATTGTATCATGGGTGACTACAATTGACCTCATAATCTTCATTTATCGACAACAATTAATTGAATTAAAAATATATAGATGAAATTAAAAAAATAAAAAATAATTTTTTTTTAAGTAATTATCAATCTTGTGTTTTTTTTTTATCGGAGAAAGAAGATTATATTAAACAAGCACAAGATGTGCGATTGTACAATATACACTCCCATACTTTCCAGATCACATATTACATGGGGTTAGCTTCATTAAGACTTTTCAGGGATATTAGCAAACTTTAAACATTTCTAGTGGGGCGATTAACCAACCTAAAATGGCGTACGAGAATGAATGTAGTTGCAATTCTTTTAACCATTTTAAGTAACTATCAATCTTATGTAAGACATATACAAAATTAAGATTTTTGTTATAGTACAAAAAATTGCAAAACGGTTCACAGTCAATAACATCTTCGCCATCGAGAGTAATGATTAGTCGAAAGAACACAATGTAATCATGATTCGACATAGAAGTATGTTGATTTTTCCCCAATAACCGAATACTTTTGTCTATAAATACTGTATTTTTTATTCCATCCATAAATCGATTTTCTTCCCTATGAGTTCTAGTTTAAATAAGAATGCTAGTTCTTACTGTTCATATATTATGATATGAATATACCATACCAATTCGTTATGTATGGATGATGAGATTTCATTGATACAGAGCCAATTCAATACACTTATTGGAAGGTTCCATTGGCGTGCATCCAGTAGGAATTGAACCTACGAATTCGCCAATTATGAGTTGGGCGCTTTAACCATTCATCGCAATTATTGCAATTTCTCAAGATATCATTTTTTTTACTTTTAGGGTCTATTTCTTAGTTCAAGATCCTTCTTACTAACTGGAATCAAAGAATTTGTAGATTTGTTCCGACCAAAAGGGGAATGGGCTAGGATTATGAACTTATAATCCGATGATCGAGTCGATTCCATGATTATAAGTTCATCCTATACCGCACCAAGCCGGAATAGGGTTATATACATTCTCAAGGGGTAAGGCGAGTGTATCTAAATAGATACTATGTTTATATATGGATCCCTACGTCGTTCCATTCCATTTAGGATTAGGAATAGGCGTAATCGGACCTCCTTTTTACATATCTCTCGTTATTTTTGGGACCCTATTTACCTCTTTGAGCTTCTATTGAATCGAGTGAATCAAGAAATAAAATATGTTTGATTGGCCATCTTTTTGATGCCATTCGTTTGATGAGAAATAAAAAGGAATATCGAAAATTCGAGTGGCTGAAGCTGAAACATCTACTTTCAAAGTAACAGAAAGAAAGCAACGTTACAGTAAGACCGGCTGAAACACGTATGGGTTTGGGTAAAAGATCCCCTGAATATTAGGTAGTTGTTGTTAAAGCGGGACGAATACTATATGAAATGGATGGAGTCACCAAAAATATAGCTAGAAGGAATATTTTAATAGCAGCATCTAAAATGCCTATACTAACTCAATTTATTTTTTCGGGATGAAAATCTAGAACCAACTTTTTTTTAAATCCACCGAAAAATGATGAATGCATTAGCAAAATTCTAAATCCATATAAGAAATTAGTAAGGCAAAAAATTTGAATTTTGTGCAAGAATGACAGTTTTTTGAATGAATTTTATAAAGAATTTGTAGCAAAGCTTTAGATGTGCTTTTTATTTAATTCTAATAAGTTTTGCCATCATAAATGTACATCTTAAACCTTTACTTTCACCAAAGAAATAACTCTATGCACAAAAATAAAAATATAAGGAACTCAAAGCTAAGGTTTTGCCGTTCGAGCATCTCCAACTGGTCTCCATATCGCCATATTTTCACCTAATTATATGTTTTTAGCCTTCCCACCTTAAAACTCTATATCACCATTACATCTAAAAATTATGGAGATTAGTTGTAGCCTCCATGGTTGTCACATCCATATATCATCATATACCCAAATTCTATTCTTCTATCATATGTTTTGGTGAAGGTATTTTCATATCCCACTCTTCCACCATTTTCTTATTATTTTTCCACCAAATCCTATTTTGTCTATCAAATGTAGAGGTGGAAATATGATTAGGTGTAATTAACACCATTTTATTCATTAGCACGTAAATGATAATTTTTACAAATTACACGTGATTACCGACTTATTAGCATATTATCCTAAATGCATCGGTGTTAATTAATAAAATAATATTTAAAATATTAATAATTTTTTTATTATTAAGAAAAAAATTAATTTAATAAATATAAATATGTTTATTTTATTAATTTATATATTTTTTTTAATTAATGTTGATTAATTCATTTTTTATTTAACTAATACACTAATTGCTATGAAAAAAATATAATAAGCAACAATAAAATGATTAAGGAAACACACTTTAATTGATAAAATATAGGAAGAGACCTTAAATTTGAAATACAATAGCTCACAAAACCACAAACAACATAACATGACAAATTAAAACATAATAAACTACAAGACAAATTATATAAATTGAAATTCTCATAAACATGAATCGTATCGCAAAGATGTGGAACGAACATCTGGCATTCTTCAAGATCGATTTGTAATTATTAGAGGAGCGGCTAAATTCTGGAAGAAAGAATACTTGCATGAAGTCATATTTGCATGCATTATTATGCACCATATAGTTGAGGAAGAACACAGTGAATATATCAAAACGTTTATAGTTATTCTGATTCTCAATCTTCCACCAACCTTGACTATGAAAGTTCGTCATCTATCCCGCCTACTGAACTTTTTGAGAGATTTTAATAATACAGCAAATATTAGTTTTCTTGACCGACATCGAAATCTGATAAGTCAAAGATGGGGGTTGGGGGCCGGGCGGTAAATTTTTATTTTGTTATTAAAGTTTCATTCGTCGAACTAAAACTCAGTCCTATATTTTTGAAGTTCCTTATTATAAAAACTACTAACTAAAAGAAAATTTCTTCGTTGTACTATATAGTTTGTCAAAATATTGCTTCTCCATAAAAGAACACATAAAAAGAAAAAAAATTATACCCAACACTTAATTTATTCCTTTAAAGTATAACAATAACAAGTCATACACACACATATTTATGTGTTAAGACAATGCCAACAAATAATAATTCTATCAAGGGACAAAAAATTAGACATATCAAACATTATTGTATGCACATTCAGTCTTTCTTGTAGCCGATTGTGCACAATAGTCGTAAGTCATATAATGTTTCCTGTAGTAAGCCATCTTTTGTTTTTGTTCGGGGTTAAGTTCCTTGTATCTATTCCAGAAGAACTTCTCAGAAGCACATGCTGCCATATTGTTACCCGGGCAACCGTAGAATCCAAAATCCGTATAATAGGTGTAGAAAGGGGATTTACTCCAATCGACCTTTCCGGCAAATTGTGCGTTCCATATGCTAGCTTCAATGTGCATCGGCTGATTGGGATACAATACCCCCGGAACGTTGTTCTTGAACACTCTTATAGGAATGTTATCCACATAAAATCTACATAATTTCGATTGGATTATGTTTCAATTACTATAAAAAATAAAGTTAATTTAAGAAAAAAAAATCCTCCAAAATGTTATATAGTCGAAATTGAATTAAATTGAGAGATTAATTCTTACACTATATTGGAAGGGTTCCATAGAATTTTGTAAATGTGATAATCTGCTGACGGATCAAACCAAAGCTTGAATTTCTGTTCTCTACCTCCGGTATCATTATTATAAACATTGGTTTGCAATCTTCCAGTTGATCCCAAAAACTCGAAATCAACTTCAAAATGAGGTTTGCTCGCATCCCCACCAATCGGGAGTCCCATTAACTGCACGTGATTACAAATAAACACACTTAAATGTATGTAATTTTGTAATAGAATTTTCATTTATAATATAAGTAGCTAAAGAAAAATAATATATTACGTAGAAATTTGGAACAATTCCTCCGGATTTGTTCCTTGGTATCTTCATTTTGATATGAAATAATCCGGACGCGTAATTTGATTTGGAACTGAATCCAGCACCTACATAAAAAATATGTTAAAAACAAAAGAATGTGTTTTTATTTTCTTCGAACCAGTCAAATCTTGTGTCAACTCAATATATACTTACCTGAGGAATTATCGAATTTAAGTTGGACCTCGGTTCTTTCAGGATTAATCGAGAAGTGATCGCCTCCCCAAAGATAGGAATAGTATGCATCAAAACTATTATCTAATGCTGCATTTGCTTGCAAACAAAAAGCACAAAGAAGAATGGCTAAAATCATGGTAAAAGCCATTATTTCTAGTGTAGAGGAGTGATTGATTCTATATGTTGTGACATTCTTATATAGTACCACAATTGAATTTTATTCTTGTAATTACCATTCTACTTACTATTTTAAAAATGCAATCCTTTGAAATTTAATAACTACTTACTAAACAATAATTAACAACAATGTAATTATGTTATAGTAATTCAAAAGATGGAGTTCTACACTTATTACCGGAATCATCCAAAAATTAAGACAAAAATGAAATAAAAGCTAAGCAATTTGATTAGTTATTTTTTATCAAAAGATGCATTTGATTTTGAAAGTTCTAAATCCATTATAGTAGTTTACCTCTCATAATCGAATCTAATTGTATTTAGCAGTGTTAAATTGCATGTGTGTATTCAACTGTTCATTGATTACCGTTGCATTATTTTGGTTTCTATAAAAAACTTAATCCCTATGACATTTAGTTTCAATAGTCCTTAATCCAAACCAAATTAATGTTAAAATGAATTATTCATGTTCTAAGCATATTAAGAAAGCAAATAAACACGCGATTATACATCAATGATTTTGTTTTTCCCTATGTGTTGATTGTTTACTCAAAACCCCTCAAGTATGCAAATTTGTGATCCCTAATAATTATTAGGGTCTATTAGATATAACCCCCTTAAACATTCAAATAATTGGGGTAGACCCAAACTTAAATTTGCCATTTTGATAAAAACCCAAACTTTTCTAAATTACATAATTACCCTCAATCAAATCCCACAAATCCCGTTACTTTACCTTTTGAAATACTATCAAACCTCTCCCTATTTTCCCGTTAAAACACTATCACCACAAACCCACTATAAAAAAACTGCAAAACCTCCAAAAACCAGAAATTTGCACGGCCGTGGATCGGCGATTTTTCTGCACTCCGACCAAGCCTCCGTAGGTACGTCGTCGCCACTCGCTGAATCGCTATCATCCATCGATTTGTTGATATGTTTTGGCTAAATCGACTATCACGTTTGTGTAATTGGAGATCTGTTATAATCGCATACCGAATTCGAGCACTAAATCAATGATATTGCAACAATTGATGGGCAGGACATCCACCAGAAGTGATATCGTCGTTGGCCGCCGTCGCCGTCGCCATCACTGCTCCAATCTAGGGTTACTCAAATCTAGGATTACTCAAATCTAGGGTTTTGATAATTCTTCGGCCCATAGTTGATTAACGAGATGCATAGTCGAATTACATTTGTATTAATATACTATCCCATATCATTTAATAGACTATCCCACTGGTATAATTTTACTATGGATCTCGTTAATCGACTATGGGCCGAAGAATCATCAAAACCCTAGATTTGAGAAGTGACGGCGGCGGATTTGTGTTTTAAAATTAATAGACTATCTCATATCTTTTAATAGACTATCCCATATCTAATTCGACTATGGGTTTAGTTAATTGACTATTGGAAAAAATAATAATATATATGGAAACTGAATAATATGTTTGTTTGAAATAGTAATCAATTAGGGTAATTTTCCTTATTATATGAAAACGATTAGGGTAAATAATAATATATATGAAAAAATAATAATACATATGGAAACTGAATAATATGTTTGTTTGAAATACTAATCAATTAGGCTAATTTTTCTTATATCATGTAATAGACTATCTTATTGATCTAATTCGACTATGGATCTCGTTAATCGACTATTGATTCCGTATTATTCAACCACATAGTATATTAATAATTTCAATATAGTACATTAATCTGCTATGATAGTATATTACGGTTATAGTAGTGATATGAAATTGTGTTACAAACAATATACCACTGAAATGACAAGAACATTGAGAACAACACCAACGTAAAGTATTCCAACATAACCAATAAAATAGTACATTAATAATCTCATATTTTCAATCTAGGGTTTTGATAAAATACATAAAACACATCATAACACAATCAAACCAATATGTCTAAGTTAAAAAACTCTAGTACATTAATAATCTCATAATAGTATAATAAAATGATAATGGTAGTATCATACGGTATTCATAATAGTATACTACTGTATTACAAGCGGTTTAACACTTAACCGAAGTCCGAGGGCTTTACATCGTAAACACCTC